>JAOUQZ010044948.1:0-10923 GCA_028564935.1 Neosilurus hyrtlii | reverse complement strand
AAACACAGCACAGAACTCAGCAAACACATCTGGAACCTCAAAGACAGCAACATCGGACATTCCATTTCCTGGCGCATATATATGTATGTGTGTGTGTGTGTGTGTGTGTGTGTGTGTGTGTGTGTGTGTACACACACACGCTTTGAAGCAGTGGTTCAAGGAAAATTAAGCTTTGATTCTGAAGCTTGTATCGGAGCACTGGTGTCAGACAGTCATTAATACATTTTGCCTAGTTTTTGAAAAAAATTTCATCAGCATGGCTCATTCTGGAGAATTTTCATTTGCCGCACTGGCATTTTATACACATTGGCAAGCAGCTAGCGTGACCCGGCCCCAATTATCATAATGGGTTCAAACATTTTTTATCATTTTTAATCAATAAACCAATTCCTATCCTTTATTTGGATATCGGGACAAGGACAGTAGTAGGGAACACTTAAACAACACAATGTAACTCCAAGTCAATCAAACTTCTGTGAAATCAAACTTCCACTTAGGAAGCAACACTGATTGACAATCAATTTCACCTGCTGTTGTGCAAATGGAATAGACAACAGGTGAAAATTATAGGCAATTAGCAAGACACGCCAATAAAGGAGTGGTTCTGCAGGTGGTGACCAGAGACAACTTCTCAGTTCCTATCTTTTCTGGCTGATGTTTTGGTCACGTTTGAATGCTGGTGGTGCTTTCACTCTAGTGGCAGCATGAGAAGGAGTCTACAACCCACACAAGTGGCTCAGGTTGTGCAGGTTTTCTGTGTCTGTCAGCGTAGTGTCCAGAGCAAGGAGGCCAGGAGACAGGCCAGTACATTAGGAGACATGGAGGAGACCATAGAAGGGCAACAACCCAGCAGCAGGACCACTACCTCTGCCTTTGTGCAAGGAGGAACAGGAGGAGCACTGCCAGAGCCCTGCAAAATGACCTCTAGCAGACCACAAATGTGCATGTGTCTACTCAAACGGTCAGAAACAGACTCAATGAATGTGGTATGAGGGCCTGACGCATTTGCCAGAGAACACCCAGATTGGCAAATTCGCCACCAGGTTTCGCAACCAGGTTCACACTGAGCACATGTGAAAGAGGTGACAGAGTCTGGAGATGCCATGGAGAACATTCTGCTGCCTGCAACATCCTCCAGCATGACTGGTTTGGCAGTGGGTCAGAAATGGTGTGGGGTGGCATTTCTTCGGGGAGCCACACAGCCCTCCATGTGCTCGGCAGAGATAGCCTGACTGTCATTAGGTACGGAGATGAGATCCTCAGACCCCTTGTGAGACCATATGCTGGTGTGGTTGGCCCTGGGTTCTTCCTCTTGCAAGATGATGCTAGACTTCATGTGGCTGGAGTGTGTCAGCAGTACCTGCAAGAATAAGCCATTGATGTTATGGACTGGCTCGCCCGTTCACCAGACCTGAATCCAACTGAGCACATCTGGGACATCATGTCTCGCTCCATCCACCAACGCCAGGTTGCACCATAGACTGTCCAGGAGTTGGGAGGAAATCTATCAGGAGACCATCCGCCACCTCATCAGGAGCACGCCCAGGCGTTGTATGGAGGTCTTACAGGCACATGGAGGCCACACACACTGCTGAGGCTCATTTTGACTTGTTTTAAAGACATTACATCAAAGTTGGATCAGCCTGTAGTGTGTAATTTTGAGTGTGACTCCAAATCAAGACCTCCATGGGTTAATAAATTTGATTTCCATTGAAATTTTTTGTGTGATTTTGTTGTCAGCCCAATCAACTATGTAAAGAACAAAGTATTTAATAAGAATATTTCAATCATTCAGATCCAGGATGTGTTTAGTGTTCCCTTTATTTATTTATTTTTGAGCAGTGTATTTAAACTGACAATGTGCTTCTCTACTTCTACTCAATAAAGTATTGATGATATTCTGTAACATCTACAGAGATATTATTCATTAATGTATAAAAACCCACCTCCAAACAGAAGTAAATTATTTCAGAAATGTGTGGAACCACAATAGAGACCTCGCTCTCCATCAGCTCATCAAGCACCTCCATTGCATTACTGGCTTTATACTGTTGACAAAATATACAAAAGAGAAAAATAAAAACAACAACATTAAATAATGTTGAATAGGATGAAGAGGATGAACCAGAGGATGAGTGCTTAATTGAGTCGTTAGCATGTGCTTTACGTGATGAATGCATTACCTGGTCAGCCTGAATGAGGTGCTTGAGAGCAATTAACAGTTTGGGGATTAAGCTACGCATGAGGTTCTGAAAAACAAGAGAACAAAAGGAAAGTAAATGTCCCTGCTCGACACAATTCTGTACTTTTCTGTGTTTCTTGATACAACGCGAATTCTGGAAAGATTGGGGCGTTCTTTGAATTTGAATAAAACAAAAACTTAAAGACTTTCAAATCATATGAGCCAATACTTTATCATCAACAGAACATAGACAACAAAACATCAAGCAACTAAGTTAATGGAAATCAGGTATGTAACATGATTAGCTATAAAATAGTCCTTAAAAACAATGTTCCTCAATTTCAAATTGCAAAGACTTTGCAAATCTCATCATCTACAGTAAATAACATCATCAAAAGATTCAGAGAAACTTGAGATATCTCTGTGTGTAAGAGACAAAGCCGAAGACCTTTATCTGACACCCGTGGTCTCCGGGCCCTCCGACGACATTGCATCACCCATCGGCATGATTGTGTACGACATTACTAAATGGGCTCAGGAATACTTCCAGAAACCACTGTTCAAAGTGAGAAAAAGTTCTGTGGTCAGATGAGTTCTAACTTAACATTCTTGTTAGTAATCACGAACGCCGTGTCCTCCGGGCTAAAGAGGAGGACGACCTTCCAGTGTGTTATCAGCGTTCAGTTCAAAACCAGCATGGTATGGCTGTGCATAATTTCATACGGTATGGGCAGCTTGCATGTTTTGGAAGGAAATATGAATGCTGAAAGGTATATGAAGGTTTTAGAGGAACATATGCTGCCCTCCAGATGACATTTATTTCTGGGAAGGCCTGTTGTATTTCAGCAGGACAATGATAAAGCACATACTGCAGCTATTACAACAGCATGGCTTCATCAGAAAAGAGTCCAGGTGCTGAATTGGCCTGCCTGCAGTCCAGATCCTAAACCTATAAAGAACATTTGGAGCATCATTAAACGAAAAAAATACATCAAAAGACGACCACATACTCTTCAGCATCTGGAAACCTATATCAGGCAAGAATGGGACTAAATTCCAACAACAGAACTCCAGACACTCATAACCTCGATGTCCAGATATCTTCAAACTGTTTTGAAAAGAAGAGGTGATGCTACACTGTGGTTAACATGGCCCTGTCCCAACTTTTTTGGGATCTATAGCAAGCATCAAATTTAAAATGAGCTCATTTTGTGCATAAAATCGTAAAATTTCTTAGTTTAAATATTTGTTCTTCCGATGTGAATAAAATATTGGCTCATGTGATTTGAAAGTCTTTAAGTTGTTATTTTATTCAAATAAATTTAAAGAATGTCCCAACTTTTCCGGAATTCGGGTTGCATGATAAAAACAAACAAACAAACAAAATACTTCCGAGAAATGACCAAAAAGAACAATATTTTTTATACACACTGTTTCTCTACACAGTCTTACACAATCCAATATTTTACTGTGAGGATAAATGAGACAGAAGATAACTGACCATCTCCTTTGTGCCAGTGTAAGGTGTGATGGCAGTCAGGGAGAGGATGCAGTAGTACACGGCAGTGGTGTTAGTTACATCCTGGAGCACAGTGCCAAACAGTTGAAGCAGCTGCTTGTAGTAGGGTTCAAAGGCCTCGGGGTTGGATTCCACAACTTTACTCAGAAACAGCAGGCCCACCTGGAACGAACAACAGAAATGATAACATTATGTGTAGTTTATTTCTACATCTCCAGGAACCTCATGATCCAGAGCAGATCCCAGAACACCAGATATTCACATAAGAAATGTAGTGTTCAGGAAAATCCCATCATTTCAGAAAATATATTTTCATACCTACATGTTTCATATTCTACTCTCCTACAGGTGTGTGAGAAAAATCACAGAAGCGTATTCAAAATTCAGGACTTTTCCTTCAAATCAATGAATACGGATTTCTGCACCTTTAATACACAGACTATACTCCAGATTTAAATGTTAATTTTTTATTATCTTTCCATCAATTAACGGACTCTTTGACCCAGAGTGCTTGCAAATTCGTCAGAAACACATCCTGGTACTAGTTCACCCAGTCAGCATCCAATAAAACAATCAAGAACATTTAGTGAAACCATGTGGTATGGTTAGGGTTAGGGTTAGGGTTAGGGTTCATCCATTCATTCTATTTCTAAGCCACTTTATTCTAATTAGGGTTGCAGGGAGGCTGGCGCCCATCTCTGGGCGAGGGCAAATTGCACAGCTCACCAGGCCATTGCAGGGCCAACACAGACAACCATGCACACTCACACCTAGGGGCGATTTGAAACTAAATTAGCCGACTGTGCATGTTTTTGGACTTTGGGAGGAAACAGATTACCCAGACAAAACCCACAAAAGCATGTGGAGAACATTCAAACTCTGCACAGAAACACCCCAAGCCTGGGAATTTAACCCAGTACATCTTGCTGTGAGGTGAATGTGCTAACTACTATGACACTGTACTACACTGGTTTTATTTTATTAGCATTAATTCAAATTGTATGAAAAAAATAAGTTAATTAAAGAAGCAAGGTAACAAAAATGTCACTGTATAAACTGGGAATACTTATTCGATAAATACAATGATCATATTTATTGAATAAAAATCACCTTTTTTTAAGTAGAAAGATGCAAACAACAAACTGAGTGTTCATTGGTTTTCCCAATGTTTTAAGAAAACTCTGTGCAGTGGGACGGAGATCCAGCAAAAACAGGAAATGACTGAAGTCCACGTATCTCCTCAGTGCATTCACAACGTATTCTAAGGTCATGGGGAGGCTGGAGCCTATCTCAGCGGACTCTGGGCTAAGGTCCATCACAGGACCAACACACACATAACTATTCACACTCACACCTGGGGCAATTTCAAACAGCCAACTTGCCTAATGTGGATGTCTTTGGACTGTGTGAGGAAACCTGAGTACCAAGGAAATCCAAGCAAGCATGGGTAGAGCATGCCAACTTCACAGAGAAACACTCACTCCGTGCCCAGAACTTGAACCCAGAACCTTCTGGAACTACATCTGCAGGAAATTCTCACTTCCAGGATGATAACAGTACAAAGGAGCTGACTTAAGAAATACGAAAAAAGATTTTTCTCCCCCCTGGTTCCTCCCATGATGATGTCATTTATTTCTATGTGATCTCTACCTGCCGATCCTGAGGATTGTTACTGCTGGTGAATTCAGTCAGCAGTGAAAGTAAAGCAGGCCAGCGGTCTGGTGTTTCATGTTGCACCATCACTGCACTGAGCTGAGACAGAGCATAACGAACTGTGTGCCTTAACAAGACAGAAGGAAAAGAAGAGGCAATAACTACGTACAAATCAGCTAGAAAAAACTTTTATGATAACATTTACAATAAAATAAACAGAAAAAAAGAGAGAGAGAGAGAGACTTACTCAGTTTCTTGCCGCAAAGCTTGCAGAACAGCTTCCTTCAGACTGATGAATGTAATCAATGGTTAATCTCAACGCACTATTGAGTAAACATAAATACTACACTATATAGAAGGTGAATTTATAACCTCTCTCTTTGTTGAGCAATCATTTTCTTCCAGTGCATTTTCAATCTCATTGTCAACATCTCCATAGCTGATTGGCGAATCTGAGAACAAAAGAAAGAAGGATAATCCACATGTTCTGTAATGGCATGGAATTACGTGGCTGCATACATGGGTTTAGTTCTGGAGTGAAGGAAAGGACAATTGGCCTGCTTCCCACCTGTGGATCTGTGGATCCTGTCATCACCTCGCACAGTGCTGGGATTATAGCTGGGTCTTTAAAAGCTTGTTTCATCTGAACAATGGCCTGAGATATGGACCATTGGAACATAAACCATAAGACTTAGCAATCAAATCTTTATTAGAAAAAAAAAGCTAATGTGTTCATGTGTTCTTACTATCTATCTGTCTATCTATCAATCTGTCCATCTATCTATAGATAGATAGATAGATAGATAGATAGATAGATAGATAGATAGATAGATAGATAAAGAAGTCCATTTCAGCCACTAGAAAAAAAATGTCAGCTAAGCATTTCATATTCATAACTTACTAAGTGAATTAGGACTTAGTAGCCCATCTCATAACTATGACTTGGCATCTAATAATGACTTCAAAGCCAACTTTTCTCCCTAGTGACAGATGGGTTTCCATAAATATCATAATAGATAACTTAATCTTAACATAATGATGATGATACCTTTTGAATGGCTTTGTTATCAGGGAGTGTCAGCTGGTACAGGATGCGCTCTAGTTCCTCTGAGCTTAAAAAAAATAACAACAACTCAAGTGAAATTACCTCAGAAAAAAACATTAGGTTAGCAGCACTGACTATCACTCCCAAGTGACCCTCATCTGGCAAGTCTGGCTGACAAACTTACTACAAAACCCGCTGACCCACCAGCATAATGAGGCTGATGGTAGCCCTCGGTTATGCTTCTGTATTTAACTGTCCTGTGTCAAGTTTTTCAATGCCACAGACTATGAGCATCATGTGTAACCCCTCCACAGCTGAGCAGACCCTTCAAGGTACAGAGTATTTACAAATTCCCCAGTTGCATGTGCCCCAAGCTGCTGTCCATCACCAGCACTTTCCCCTGCACTTACCTGCCACCGGTGCATGGAGCCCTACTGCAGCTGTGCCCACCCCTCTGAATATGACACATGCAGATTCTAACTACACAGTTTTTTCTCATGCCCATTCCAGAGTATATCTTCAGCCCCCTGCTTCAGCCCCTCAAGCCAGCATGTATCCTGATGCGGTCCACCAACCTCCTGCCTCCACCCTCCACCCAGCACAAGCATCCACCACTAAATGCCTCAGTTGTCAACATAACCACCCCGAGCCCCACACCAGCTGTCCATGGTGGTTTTCTGTAGACTCATCAGGTGATGAATGTCCAAATATTTACTGGTAATGCTGATAGCAAGACGCTCGTAGAGGACTGTATTCAAGACATGCAAACCTCCTGGAGGCAATAGAGCTCCCGCTTCACCTCCAATTCTCCACTGTGGTCTGTCACCTGAGTCCAATGACCAAACCCCTGAAAAGGCATTTGAGGAACTGAGGGCAGAGTATGGTGACACACCGGGCTCCTTTGATCCACTGGCCAACTTCTATGAGCATTGCCAGAGGTCAGGGGAGTCTGCCTGCTCTTATGCTATAGCACTAGTGGCAACACTGCAAGCTGTATAAGAAAGCCAATGAGGTTGCAAGCCCTTTCTTAAAATTAAATTCGCCTGGCAATTTTTAAGAGGGCTTATGGATGAGGAGTCTTCTGAGCTTCCGGGAGCTACAAGCTAGGCTCAGAAATCTGGCAAAAGAAACACAAAAGTTCCCATCTTCTGAAAAAGCCAAAGAAAACCTATGCTCAGGTCCAAGTTGCATCAGAGTGTAGTGCAGATATGAAGAGAGGGCTAGACAAACATCAGAGTGGTCAGAGCTAACAGAGCTCTATGCCAAGCTCTATGCCAAGACGAGCAGATGGCCACATAAACTCACCTTGAATCAAGAATTGCTACTCCATTCACTATCCCCCCCACCAAGAGTCCGGCCACCTCTCGGAGTTACAATCCAGACCCCGATTGTCATGTGCTACCAGTGTGGGAAGCACCAACCTCAGCACATGACTCCTAGAAAGGGGAACACATCTCACTCAGCTCACCCTTTAAGGCTAGAGCCCATGGTGACGTGTGGAAAGACGAGCAGGAAAAACCCCTCCAAGGCAGGTAAGCAAGACAAGTGATGGAGGGGAGGGCACCCCCTTACTCGGCCCCAGAAATGAGGGGGGAGGTCGGGGTCAATGGAATGAAGGGCAGGGCACTCATTGGCTCTGGCTCTCAGATAACCAGTATTACTAACAAATACTGGTGCAACCACCCCACCCTTAAGAAACAAAAGCTACAGCCCTCTAAAATACCCATAGAAGGTGCAGCTGGTCAGAGTGTAATTTACCATGGCATCCTCTGTATCAAGCGTTAGTGAAAGAGTTCAAGAATGTGCCTGCATTTGTTGACACTGATTCTGAGCACTGCTCCTCTGTCCCTCTGATGGTGGGAACCAACATTCTCTGTGCATACATGAGGCATTCTAGAAGCAACCTATGGCTGGCAGTTCCTCCAACAGGTCAAGCAAAGCCATTCAGAGTGGTACACTTCCCTACTGGAGATCAGGAATTTCAAATATCATAATGTGGATGACATGGTGGGCCCTGCTGTGTACACTGGTCATAAAATTTGCATGAGTATGTGGATGCAATGACACATGCCTACAATCGCACATGCCACAACTATACTGGCTATACACCATATTACCTGATGTTTGGCTAGCATCCCTGGCTCCCCATCAACCTGATCTTTGGGCTCCAGGCCACTAATGACACCTGTGGGTATGTCCAGAATCTGCATGGCTGTTTGTCCCAAGCATATGCCCAGGCTAACCAGACCACTCGTCAGGCCATGGGAAATCAGAAAAAAAACTATGACCAAAAAGCAAAGAGTCAGACATTCATCCCTGGTGACAAAGTCCTTGTTAAAGTGTGTCATGTGGAGGGTTGGCAGAAATTGGGAGACAACTGGGAGCCTTGTCCATATATCATGATAAAGAAGCAGCCCAGCATACCTGTATATGTGGTGCGATCACACAGAGAGGGTGGTTCACCAAAATCTCCTGACACAGTGTATGTTCTTCCTGTGGAGCAGGCCGATGAGGCGACAAGGGAGGAGATTGAGCCAGATACAGAGGTGGACTGGGTGATAGGCAGCACGAAGGAAGGTGTGGAGAGAGCTTCATCAGGGCCAATAATTGTACAAATGGAACACACAGGAATGGAACAAGTGGATAAGGAGATGGGACGGATGAGTAAAGGAGGGGCAGACACTGTAACTACCAAAGCACCAACTCATTTCCTGGGCCCAGTGTTTCAAGGAGGAACTTGCAGAGAAATTGACATCTCCCAAAGAAACTGTGTTGAGAGTCGCGGATTCGAGGATCGAAAGACAATAGAAAGCCAATAGAAGTTGTGGCAGAAGCAAAAAGGGCAGCACGGCACATATAGTTTATCACAGCAAGTGCTACCAACCATAATATGTAGTGCACGTACACGTTTCACACAACATATCACTTTTTGCAACACTGTTGTTCATTCTTCACATGTTTATTGTGACTGTTCTTATTGTTTGTGTTTAGTAGTTGTACTTTGTTATGTTTCATTTGATCTGATGACTGGGATGCCATCAAGTAAAGAAGGCGTGGATGGATGTAGGGTAGTGTTTTAACATTCATGCATTCACTCATCTTTGTTCACTTCTTCTGGGGTCACGTCTTTCGGTCACTACCCAAAGCTTGTGACCATAGGTGAGGGTAGGAACATAAACTGACTGGTAAATTGAGAACTTTATCTTCTGGCTCAGCTCCCTCTTCACCACGACAGACCAGTACAAGCTCCGCTTTACAGCAGAGGATGCCAATTTCCTGCTCCATCCTTCCTTCACTCGTGAACGAGACCCTGAGATACTTGAACTCCTCCACTTGGGGCAAGACCTCATTCCAGACCTGGAGGGAGCATTCCACCCTTTTCCGACTGAGAACCATGGCCTTGGACTTGGAGGTGCTGATTCTCATCCCAGTCGCTTCACACTCAGCTGTGAATCGCTCCAGCGAGAGCTGAAGGTCCTGGTTCGATGAAGCCAAAAGGACAACGTCATCTGCAAAAAGCAGAGACGAGAGCCTATGGCCACCAAACCAAAACCCCTCCACACCTTGACTGTGCCTGGAAATTCTATCCATAAAAGTTATGAACAGAACCGGTGACAAAGGGCAGCCTTGGCAGAGTCCAACCCCCACTGGAAACAAATTAGACATGTTGTTACCAGTGTGGAACAAGTTCTGGCTCTGGCAATACAGAGACCAAACGGCCCATAGCAACGGGTCCAGTATTCCATATTCCCGGAGCACATCACACAAGATAGCCCGAGGGACACGGTCAAAAGCCTTAGATATTTAGTATTGAAAGCCTTAGATATTTAAACCTGAATTGTTTGAGTTAATGGTGAGTGGTGAGAAAACACTGCCCCCTACTGGTAGATTATGGTATTGTAGGATAGTGTCTTAGAGGTGTCACAAGAGGGCGTCCTGGTTTTTTGTGAGCCCTAAGGCCCTTAAGCGATGTTTGCTGTTTGTCCCTTGTAGGACAATGTGGTTTGCGCTTCTTGAAGTGTGCGAGCGTCATTTTGGCTCAATATTTATTTTACCATTCGTAAGGTAAGCATGATAAATGGAGCTCTGCATAAATGTCGGATATTCTGCTTAGCACTGTGTGATGATTGTATGCTGTCTGGCAGGTTTTATTTATTTATTTGTTTGTTTTTGTTTGTTTGTTTTTTTGGAGTTTTATACTTTATATTTTTTGTGTTTTTTGTGATGAAGTCAGCTGTTACTTTGGCTAGTTTTCATTTGTGAAGCGTTAGTTCTCCTTTGTTTTTTTAGGATTTGTGTATGACTGTGAGCCTTCCTTTTTTTTACTTTTGTACAACTTATATAAATGTCCATTTTACCATTCAAAAGGTGGAGCTGCCAGCATAGAGATCAATAAACGGCATGGTCAGAGCCACAATTGTCCAACTCGTTCCTCCACTATGCCACAACAATAACACAACACAAGTCTCTGGGTATAGAGAGGCATGATCTCACATGAACATAGGGTTACATGTATATATGTAT
>JAOUQZ010044947.1:0-10925 GCA_028564935.1 Neosilurus hyrtlii | reverse complement strand
ATATATATATATATATATATATACATATATATATATATATATATATATATATATATATATATATATATATATATATACATATATAAAGCAATTTTGCTCAGAGAAAACCTGAGAACATGCAAACTCCACACTGAAATCTGAAAAAGAAAGAAAGACAAAGTTTCCCAGTCTCACAGTAGCTGAGCCTGGGACTCAATCCCAGGGCCTTCTTGCTGTGAACCACTACACGGAAGTGCTAACCACTACACCACTGCTGAATTGGGTTTGATGATTCCATATTCATTATACATGAAAAATGAAAATTTTTATGGTGATCATAACAGGTTTCAACCACATTTACTCTGAGAATCTCTCTCTCTCTCTCTCACTTTCTCTCTCTCTCTCTCTCTCTCTCTCTCTCTGTTTCCCATGTCCACTCAAATAATTACCAACCAGAGCCAATGCTGTGCATTTTCCAACAGTGTGTACCATGCAGACAGGTGAAACAAGCACTGACTCAAAGTGTCTACCTTCATTCGTCTAGCTGGTGATTAGTACTGGCAGACGAACAGAGCTTTTCAGTGTTAAACCTAAAAACAGAGCAAAACTGCTCCATCAGCCACCATGAAGCTTCAAGGATGAGAGAATGAAAATGCAGAGGGAGTTGTGGGAGTGGTACATGGTGTTGGTGTTAATGGTGGTAGTGGTGTGGTTGGGGGAGGTAAAAACTGGACTATCAAACATAATATGACAACAAAAATAATGAAAATATAGACAAGGAAGGGTCAGTGCAGAAATAAATGACTTCCCTAAATGCAAATGTGATGAGTTAGGACATCCACTCCGGATACTAGCATGTGTCCACGTTTAAAACTCACACCCTATTTTCATTCTCTGTGAGTTCCACCAAACAATGATTTTTGCTGTTGCAAATTCTCTTCTACTCGTTCCACGGATTCCTCAGGACAAATGTTGATGGGGCAGAAGGGAGGTGAACCCTTCACCAGAGTTAATGCCATGCTACTCTATTCATGTATTAAAGCTTAATTCATTGTTTACTTGTAATTTGACCACCCACTGAGCAAAGAATGAGCTGAGGCAAGCTGATTAACAGCACTGACTGAATGTAATATATTTTTTCCATAATTAATTCCATCTGCAGGAGGTCCAATACAGTCATTACAAAGCTATGCATGTAAATATGGAGAGATAATTGTCCTCTATATGAGTTAGAAAACATCAGCTTTTTCCTAAATCATGGGTACAAGTGTTAGCTGGGCCACAAGAGTTGATCATCTGGACTGTACTTAAAATAAGATAATTATTAGTATTTTATTGTTGTTATTATTATTATTATTATTATAATTATTATTGTTGTTTTTAATTATTATTATTTCTCTAAATACATGGTGCACAAGGCATTTCCTCTGGTGCATTGTCATACACAGCACAGGACAGCACAGTAACCAAATTATATAATACAATACCCCACAATACAATACAATACATCTGCAGAGGAAAGACAGTACAAAAGGTTTAATGCAATATAAAGGACGAGTTGTTTTTTGTCCTCTACTCTGTGATACATCTCAGAAATGAATGCATATCTCTCTGTTCACTCATCGTTAAACTTTCTAGTTTTGTCAGAATGGACCTTTTTAACCTTTATATGTCTCTCTCTGACCTGATGAGCTGAATAATCAACCTAAATGCATCTAACTACAAAAAGTGCAACTGAGGATTCTACTGCAGAGCCTGATCTGCTACATGTTTAAAAAGAAACAGAGTTGCTGAACTACTGCCAGTTCATTTATACACCATATTGTTTGGCTCCACTACAGAACTGCACAAAACAGAATTCTGTCAAGCGTAATATGGCTTGGATCAGAACAGATATCGAAGGAGCTTGGAAAACTTGCTGAATTGGAGATCTGTTCTCGGTCAAGCAGGGATTTTTGGACAGAAGACATTTAGCTCTATTGCTGCTGCCACTAACTGTGGACCTCCAAAAAGGATAAATGCAGGAACTCCCTGTAGAGAAAAAGGTTGTAGCTGCTTATCTGCTGGACACAATTTAATTAAAGAAAGTTTTATATAGAGAGCACTTTTAACAATAGATTGTGTCACAAAACAGCTTCACTGAAACATGGATGTAGATTAATTTCTGTTCAGTCAGTCTGAAGCGCTTAATCCTAATTAGGATGGAGACTGGCGCCCATCTCAGCCATGTCTGGGAGAGGAGGAGTACACCCTGGACAGCTCGCCAGGCCATCGCAGGGCAGAAACACGATGACGGCAACCCAATGGCCTACTCTTTTCCAACAACAGGATTGGTTCTTTTTCATGACTCTCACCACAGACAGTGAGAGACATGGCTGGCCTTTGATAAGCCAGTAACCTGCACTGGGAGGACAGCTGAGACAACTTGTTGATCTTGGGGTTTGAACCGACATTTGGTTCATTAAGCCAGCATCCTGCCCTTGACTGATTTCCGGGTGCCCCCAATGTGTGTGGCAGCCCACTGCTCTCAGTGTTTGTGTTCACTGCTTGTCTGTGTTTGTGTGTTCACTTTGGATGGGTTAAATGAAGAAATAATTTCCCTTGTGGGATTAATACAGTATAGTTATAGTATTATTACATTTGGTAGGAAAATGCTGTAGTTCCACTTCTTGATATTTTTAGAACAGTTTGATTGTGAAATATGTAAAGATCACTGTGTTTGTTGTCTGATTAGCATAACAATGTACAACAGGATTGAGTCACATAGTGTCACTGTCACATACAGGGCACATAGGCAGATAAGGCAGAGCTGTGGTCGTAAACAGGAAGAAAATTCAAACAGGCAACTCCAAAAAGTCACTGATCAGAAAGCAAAGCAGAGTCAAAACAGGACAAAATCAAAGTACAAAGTGGTTTGGTGTACTGAAACATTCCAGAATATTGCAGAAGCAGCTGCTCGCAAAGGGCCGTGCAGTAAAGTGAACTACGTTGTGGATAAATTCACATGGTGCTCAGGGTGAGGGATGGAGACATAACAGTAACGTGGTTTTAGAGAATGTTTCACAAGTACAAGTGCAAGTAAATAGGCCTGGTATCAGACCACCATTGGTATCAGTGGATCTCTAGTCTGTGTATATAATGTTGAACATTGTATGGTGGAGTGCAAAATACCTATGGAACAAGCACCAACCACAAGTACAATTGGTTCCTTGAAAATTGCAGATAATGCCCACAGCTACAGTAGCATTGCAGTGGCATTGAGAAAGACTGAACAAGACTGGAAAGGTTAGTATAGTACAAGTCATCCTGCTCGAGAATAGCTACATATATAAATAAATTGACAGACAAATAAATAAAAGGAAGACTTCTGGGACATCACTTAAAATACACTCTGTCGTGAAAGTAAATAAAAAAAAAAATGAAATAAAAGCTTTGAGAAGAATACGCATTGTTCTGTTTGGAGTCCAGCAGCACTTAAAGAAGGTGAGGTCACACACAGTGGCAAGACAACTGAGCGGCACAAACCAAAGAAATTACTAATTTGAAAGTCTTGACCTCAATCACTATGAATTGTTTTGACAGTCTTTTACAGAAAACTGGCCCAAAATACCACTTGACCGCTGTAAAGAACTGATCAGCAGCTACAAAAGGCATTTGATTGAAGTAATTTCCAAAAAAAGCAGCTTCCACTTATTACTACACAGAAGAGTTCACATTGTCTTTTCTATACTAACTTGCTTTGAAAAAGAAATGGTACCATAAAATACTGTGCCTGTCAGTAATAACCAGTGCAAAGCAATTTATAGTTTTATATTAGACTAATGAACTTATTAAGTGCTAATTAATACTTCTACATAATTTAATTCTAATAATACTGAAATAGAAAATAAATAAAAATTGAATATTGTTATTTAGCAGAGAATAACAATCAGTGATTTGGTGATGCTTTCTGTACGTAAACTGCAGTACATTTTGTAACTGTCAGAGTTTAGAAACTTCTGAAGTTTGCTGATCCATTTTTTATCAAGTCTTTAGTTAGGAGGAGAGTGCACTGAAATTAACTTTGTAATTATCATTATTTTACTATACTGTATAAATCCTGCAGGGGAAGTTATTGCCTCTACATTTAACCCATCCAAAAGTGAGCACACACATGTAAACAGTTAGCACACACACTCGGAGCAGTGGGCTGCCACACACATTGGGGGTGCCCAGAGAGCAGTTGGGGGGTAGGTGTCTTGAAACTTTAGGAAAAGCCAAGGAAATAACTACACTGCCTGGCAAAAAAAGTTATCGTTGTGCTTTAAATAAGCAAATACTTAAAAGAGCCTTTGACTGGAAAATCACTGCATGTGCAGTTCCTGTATTTTTGGTCCTCGCCTGACATTCAGCTGTCACCTGTAGCTTCAGGTAGCTGCTTGTCTGCTACAATGGCCATACAGGGCAACAGATTCTTCAGGCCAACTAAATCAGGCTGAGAGTAGCGGAGTGGTCTGAGTCCAATCAATGCAAAATGACTCAAATTCTCAGATCTGAAGAGCAGCAAAGATGCAGACATCTTTCTTCTTCTTTCATTCTTCAATGACCAGGATAACAGGCTGCCAGGTACATACCAAGACCAGGAGAGCAGAACAGTTGGGGTGGGGGGGGAGGGGGGTCATTAGTGAGCCTGTTTACTCTATGGCCTTCAAACACCTTAGCCCAGCCACCCAAAAAGACAAGACTGGTTCAATGAGAACAATGAAGAGGTACACAGCATTTTGTCAAACACCAACTGTTCAGAGTACAGCAGAATGTCCTCATCACAAGCGAAAAAAGGCAAGTACTGGAGAATCTCTGTGAGACTTAGAACACCATGTCCACTATTAAGGTCAATGAGATGCAGAGGTTTGAAGACAGTCACAACACCCAAGATTTCTAGTACACTCTGAAGGCTGCCTATGAAACTTCAGTCCTCTGATTCTTCACTTCCTAAGTAGAGATGGAACCCAGCTGCTGTCAGAGAGGAAGCAAATCTTTCAAAGTTGAGCTGAACACTTTAACCAGGTCCCCACCCATCTTGCTGCAATTAACAATGAGGATATTACATGACTACCTCAGGTGGAGATCAAGGAAAAATCCTTCTCACAGAAAACGAAGTCAGATAGACCACCAAGCAACTCTTCTTGCCGGGAACAGATGTAATCCCTGCTGAAGTTTACAAAGCAGGACTCCCAGCCAAGATGCAAAAAGTGACTGAGCTCTTCCAGTCCAGCTGAAATGCAGGGAAAATCCACAAAAGTTAAAGGCTGCCAGCATAGTCCACATCTACAAAGAGGAAAGGCAACCATCACCTGTACAATGGGGCATCTCCCTCCTGTCCACAACAGGGAAGATCCTGGCTCATGTCCTGGCTCACTCCCTTCTTCAACTGCGAATATGATATTTGCTGTAAGCCAGCTCCAGGAAAAGTGCCAGAGCAACACAGTGACCTCTTCACAGTCACCCTTTGTCAATTTGACAAAGGCCTTAAACACACTCAGCAGATTACAAAAAATAATGGAAAAGTTTGGCTGCCCCAGTAAGTGCGCCATGATCACACCACAGCTGTACAAAGACATAATGTCCAAAGTACTCGAAGTCAGAGATGAGTCGGATGCATTCCGAGTAAAAAACACAAGCACAGAGCAGATGCAGCACAAAATGGACTGCTTCTCACAACCCTGTGATAAATTTAATCTCTCAGCTGACTAGCAATACCGCTGCTGTATAGAGAGCTGTGTCAGGGAAAGCACTCAGTTGAGGGGCTTAAGAAATGATTTAAGGACTGTCTGAAATTGTTCCTCAAAATCCTGGACCTCTACCTTAATTAATTCTGGGGAGGCACGACTTAGCAACATCCCCAGTGGCACCCATACAGGTGAGGCCCAAAAAAACAAGCTTCATGCAAACCTTTAACTACCGCCACTATCACTACAGCATCCACCCACACGTGCGACACATGAGGTTGAGCCTTCAGGGGCCTGATTGCCCTCATCAGTCACCTCCAGACCCTCAGAAGCAAACTCTTTGTGTGATACTGCAGTCATGGTTATCTTCGACTGGGAAGAAATAATATCACTGCAGTGTTATTCTTGTTTTAGTTAGCAAGAATTATTTTAACTGACGCAGTGAGGAGCCTTTCCTTTTTTTAATAACCATAATAGAATATGTATCCCTTGATCATGGAAAAAAATGTTACTGTGTCTTACAAGGGTTAAAATTGGCCGAAATTAAGCAAACAGCTATGGAGACTGCTGTAATCACTTAAATTAGGTTAAGAACTCTTATTAAAATCTAAAGGGATAGTGCTGAACCATCAACTTCATGCAAGAAAAATGGTGGAGGAAAAATTTTGACTGACTGTTATTGGAAATCACGTAAATTTTTCGTCAAGTTTACTTAAAGGATTGGAACTAAATAGCTGTGTAGCCATAAGAAAACCAATTGTTAGTGAATCTAATCAGGATAAAAGGCTTCAGATTGCTAGTGAGCATGAAGATTGGGCTCTTCACAGACATTCCACAGCATTAAATGAAATAGTAAACTGATGTGAACAAAGCATGATTTTGTGTTATTATTCATTTTCTTAAAATAAAAATCATTAAGAAATTTTTGTATTTGTTATGTAAGATGAAAATAAACAATCTTGGACATGATGGAAAGAAAATAATCAACTTCTTAGTGGTAATAGTAACAATACTTCCACTCCATGCCTCATTCTTTTCCATCAGAGTCATTAGATAATAATTCAGAAAACCAAAGCTGGGTCTGTTTTGCTCTTTGCTATTGAAATGTGTGGTGTCTTCATAGCTTAATCTAAAGCCATTACAAAAAGGTTTTAATGCCTATGAGTCTGTAAAAGGACTATTATACTATATAATATTATTATTATACTATATAATTTTAAAGAGTGTAAATTACTCTTAAAATTATTTGAAATAAATCATTCTGCTGTAAGGAAAATCATCTACAAGTGACGGCCAAATTGGTCCACCCAATTCAACCAGAGAGCAGTCTATTTTTTTTCTATAGTATTCTAAAACTCTAAAATTTCATCACATGATATGTAGGTAAGGCTTGCAAGTAATGATGTGAAAGCGCATACTTCCACAATCAGAAAGAAGCTGGACAATTTTGACCTGCATCCCATACAGGTCAAAATTTATGCCAGGAAAAAAAAACCTTTGCTGTCCAAAATAAATTATAGAGCAAGACTATACTACAGCTGGGGGTCTGCAAGGGTCTCCAACCCTGTTCCTGGAGAGGTACCTTTCTGCAGATTAAATCTCCAACCAAACTCTAACACACCTCATTAACTGCTAAAGAACTTCTTAAGGCAAAAATTAGATGGTCAGATATGCATGATTAAGGTTAGAGCAAAGTCTTCAGGAAGGTAACTCAGAAGTCCCTCACTCCTGCTGATGATATACCAAGAAACTGAGATGAATTTTTACTGTTGGTGATATAAATCTTTTTACTAAAATGATTTGGGACTACAACTACCATAACTGTTATAAGATAACCAACTAGACTTAATGTAAAACTAAAGTAAAGTTTCTGCTGCTTGGTTTGTATTTTATCTGATTTCTCCTAAATTAGGATGGCTTTCCCTTTTAAATCTGGTTCCTCGCAAGGTTTCTTCCTCATATAGACTGAGGGATTTTTTCCTTACCACCTTTCCTGCGTGCTTGCTCTTAAATTCTTTATCAAGTTTTTTTTTTTACTATGTAAAGCTGCATTGCGACAATGTCACTTGTAAAAAGTGCTATACAAAAAAACTGAATTGAATTGAATAAAATTTAACTTACTTTCTTCACAGAAGAATATTATAGCTATTGATAATTTTGTTGAATAATTGATGGAGAAAGCTGAATTTAATTATGGTTTTAAGTGCTGTATATCATCTTTGTCTGTAGGCAATGTATTAAAGAATGTGAAAAATTACTTTTCCACTTACTTATATTTACTTATTAATTTTTTCATGTCTGCATATCACTTTGATATAATTGACTTGTCTAATGCCTCATCTTAAAAGAGCATACAAAGAAAAATTAAACAAAGAGGCATTTAATCTCCCTCTCACATTCTTCCACACACATCCACATCAAATGCAGAACAGCACATACACAATTTCTCTTCATTGCTATCAAGGTCACGTTACTGATGACGCTATCCTTGCAAATGTAGTGACAAAAAGAAAGACAGATATACAGAATAAATGGGCATACAGTGCTCCATTAGCTAAAAGATTTGCCTGTAATTCAGGCTATAAAACACATCAAGGTCACTCAATAATAATATATGTATGCAACCTGTGTTCTGGGACAAATATCCTGCTACATATGAACTTTCTGAGAAGTTCTTACTCTTTAGAAATGACTATACTTTACTCGGCCTGAGCAATTAATTTATTTGTCCTTTTCACACCAACCTATGCATTATAGTGGCCAGGGTTGGTGTTTTATTGCTTCATGATGATGCTTTTCAGTCACACTGGCTGGGGTAATGGATAAAAAAAAGAAAACATCTAGCAATTTGTCACAAAAAGAATTCCTGTACAGTTGCTCTTTATCAGATTGGTTAAAGGAAATGCTTTTGGAGCTTGCCATATGAAACTGAGACAGTATACATTAATCATGAAAGATGATTAGGATTGTTATTTGTAGCTACTAAGGAAATCCATTTGTTGGGGAAAATTATTCATATACAATTTTAGCATTTTTATTATTTAAGCAGAGGATAGTACATATCTATATATGAAATAGTGCCCCAGTGTGAAATGGACCAAAAAGCAGAAAAAATGTGCTATAATTAACCTTCCAAACAGACGCTTTACAAAATATAAATGTCTGAATATTCATGCTTTAGTCGTTGTAAGTTATTTTTCCCTTTATACATTACAGTATCGGTCTTACATCACCTTTTTATATGGACACATACACACATTTCAAATACACAAGAGGGGTTTTACCCTAATCCTGATCTTTTGCATACGTGAGATGTGTGTACAACAGATACAAATTTCACTTGTCCCCCTGCAATAACCAAAGAAAATTAGGTAATGTTAGACTTCATTGCAAAATAGGTATCAGTACAAAAAATTATTTGAGCATGTGATTTTAGAAAAATAATACATGATACCGTAGTATGATGCGTTCTGATATGTAATATGTACCACACCAGTGTTATAATTCTCATGCAGTGTTTTATTCCTCTTATACCATATTTCAATTTGATTTTTGATTTACTAAAAGCATTGTACTATTCATATAGTATACACATCCTTCCATCACGTCATGAGCAGCAACAAAACAAGATTTGAACCTTCTCTTGAAGTTATTAGACATAAAATACAACTTTCTGCCACAAATATATCCTCAAGCACAAATCTCACCATTTTAAGGACATCTCCGGACCTGAACTTTCCACAAACATGGAATTAGCAGATAATTAAGAGAGCTTTATTTCCAAGTTTTATAGTATAGCACTGGCGCTGGATACTCCTTCCATTAATTATAAATAAACATCTCCTTGCAGAAAGCTTCATAATATCAATAATTATATGTATGTTTTTGTTAAATACCAGCACATTTTAACGTCATTTATTATTTGACTTCATCTAATTATTTTAGGACCCCATTAATAAGTTATTACACTTGAAAAAGATAATTTATTTGGATGGGCATGTTACCATAGAACTATTATTTGCCGGGCAGGCAGAAGCAAAGATGTATTATGTAAAACGTCTTTGAGAGTGTAATTAAGCCGAGGAAAATGCTAGACATCCCACATCTGACCATGGAGGTAAGTTTCACAGAATACTGGGAGAGAGAGAGAAGGTTTTTGTTTTTGGTATATAAGCACATATTTACACATTTTCAACTGCTCTTAGACTTTCGTTACAAGAGTACTTGGAGTAAATCAGTGTTTTGGTGTTTTCTCAGTACAAATGTATTATCCACAGTATTTGCACATACACAAGTGCACTAAAGAAAGATTATGCTTAAAAGAACTGGAGTGTTCCTTTTAAGCAGTAATTTTTCATGCCAATCTGTCACTGAATAGTGTTCTTTTATTGATAACCACCACTTAGTAACACAAAGCACAAACTGTTGATAACAGCAAGACATCAACCAATCAAAGAGATTGCAAAGACACTGACAGCACAAAATGTTCTGAACAGCTCCTTGAATACTGAACAGAAACAAGACAATGGCAGTTCTGGTCAAACATGCAATGTGCAATGTTCCTGACCCTACAAATCAGTCTTAAACCTAAATTCGAACTCTGTGTAAAATCACAGAACTGATCTCAGAACAGAACAGATTGACCATCCTGGACCAGCAGATGTAATGGATTGGATCAGCATATAATTGCTCCCAGCAGTTCTAAACCTCGTAATCAAGGGCTGCAGAATGCTGATTACCTGCAGCAATGGCTCGGACAGAATAAAAAAATGTGCCCTTTGTTACCAAATACAAACTGAAGTTCTTTTGAATTAAACTTTATGGCTGCAGGATCTATGTTTCCCATTAGGTTTTTGTACCTAAAAAAAATAGTACTTTTTTTTTAACAGTCATTTTTTTGCTAATTGACAGAATGACAGGCTACTTTTTGTCTACTTTAAGAAAGAGAAAAAGAAGAGAATCACAGTCGTAATTTGTAATGGAATGCAGTTTATAGCAGCAATAACAAACTAAAAATTTGTCTCAATTTTCATTTTATACACTGAACAAATTATAAAAACCCAACAAATTATTATTTTTTAAATGTAAATGTTAATCACCAATATGCGCTCCAAACAAATTTTCAATAAATGTCTACTAGAATGGGGCAGCGGCCGGGACGAAAACCACATTGTTCCTCCTGAATCCGAGGTTCAACTATCGGCCGGATCCTCTTCTCCAGTACTCCTGAATAGACTT
>JAOUQZ010044946.1:0-10926 GCA_028564935.1 Neosilurus hyrtlii | reverse complement strand
AGGTTAATCTTAGCCGCACTGCTGCTTGGTATAGTGTGTGTGTGTGTGTGTGTGTGTGTGTGTGTGTGTGTGTGTGTCTGAGTGTGAGTGAGTGTGTGTGTGTGTGTGTGTGTGTTGGAGCAACACCATAAAGTGTCTATCGACTTGATTATCAACTTGAATTCCGTTGAAGGAAATAAAAAGGGCTTAATTTTACATTACAGTTTATTACATTTAAAAGACAAAATAAAGGGGGGGGTGCTGTGTGCACAAGCAAATAAATAAATAGATCAGTAGAACTGTACACGTGAATAGCAGCGAGCGGCAGCATCAACAGAGATTCAAATAAATCTAATAAATGTACTGTGGCCTGGCGAGCTATTCAGGGTGCACCCCGCCTCGGCTGAGATGGGACTGAACCCCAAAATGAATGAATGGATAACACACACATTTATATACATATACACATATATATATATTTATAGTTATAGTTATATAGTTATTTTTTTATGTTAACTTTGAGTAAATTGCTGGATTAAAGCTGAGTCTGATATTATTACTATAATTAAAATAATGATGAATGTGTGAGTGAAAAGAATAAAATGGTATCAGCGCCCTCTGCTGGACAAACGAGACATTACTTTTACAATTCCAATATGGCGCCCTAGTAACCGAGCTGATGTCGCTCTTAGCAACAGCTTGAAGTAAACATTTCATGACGGCAGAAACTGCGGTGGAGAAGCTGAGAAGTGAATTTTAAGACAAACAGGAAGCGGATTGTTGATATTTTCAGGTGAAATCGTTTATTCAGCTGAACCAGCTGCTGTTGGATTCTGAAGTGGAAGCAGTTTGATGATGATGATGATGAAGATGAAGTTCTGTCAGACTCCTGTGAAGGAATTTGGGTTGGATTTGTTAGCCTAACTTAGCTTAGCCATGTTTATAATAGTTTAAATTAGTTTGTATTTTTGGAACAGATTGTGCTGATGGGATCAGACTACTGCGGGGGGTTTGGGTGGAACCCTGGGAACCGGAGGGGGGTTCCATCACCGTGATGCAGTAACGATGATGTTGGCGTCTTGTTTAATCCGAGCCTTTACAACTCTGTTCTTATAGTTTTCTTTGCAGGGTAGCTTTTCCTTAACCCTCCACAGTACCTGGTATTCCCAGGGGGTCTCCCATCCAAAACTGACCAGGCCCCACCCTGCTTAGCTTCCGAGATCAGGTGGGATCGGAGCGTAACAGGGGAATAGAGAGTTTGATGTGATAAAGGGATCCATTATTTGCAGGTCAGGTGAGGTTCAGTCAGGTAAAAAAAAAGCCTACTGGCTCATCAGGCCGGAGCTTAACCCCGTTCCTGTCACGTGAAGTGACTAGAAGTTCAGCCCCTCCTGGTCCATTGGATGTGATTCTGCCAGCATTTTTGACTGTTATCCATTATACTGCTGGGTGGACACGTGGTTGAGGCCTTACCCATGGGTCTTAGCACAGTGAGGGTCTGACAGGACTTGAATTCATCATGAGCCCAGCCCCCTAAGCATTACCCCACCGACCAGGTAATTTATACAGTTGAGAATGGAAAGAAAGAAAGAGAGGGGGTTCCTATGACATCACAATAAAAAGCCACAGGAGGAAATAATTACTCTGCGTTCACACTGAGAAAGCACTAGCAGTCGCAGGCCTGTGATTGGCCACTTAGTTTCACAGTCTTAAAGGAACTGACAGCCGTTTTAGCGGCGGCCTGTGAAGGAAATGATGGCACACAGCGGCAAAGTGGCTCAGAGTGATGAAGAAATTATCGAAGAGCTGGTAAGAGCTAGAAAAGATATTTTGGGATGTGTTGTTTATGATAAACAAACAAACGAGAGTATGCATCCATGAAACTGAATGTTCAGGGAAATACACTTAAGATTACATTAAACTTTATATATATATATATATATATATATATATATATATATATATACTTATAACAATAATAATAATCATTTTGCTGAAATTAATAAAAAATATTTTTTAAGTATTTTTTTAGCTTTATGTCTCTCTTGATGATGTTTGTTTCATTTTCTTCACGTTTAATGAAGATCATTTGCTCTCAGTGTGCGTGTAATGGCCTGTCCTGTGAGAAGATTCAAGAGGACGGGAGTGACGTCGAGGCTCTCGAGATGTTTTTCTCAGGGTTTCCCCGCATGGTAGGCCTTTCTATGTTCCCTCGGCTAGTCTCACTCACCATCGTGGGGCAGAAAATCAACATCATTCAGGGGCTGGACAACTGCCCCCTGCTGCGGGAGCTCTGGGTGGCGGAGTGCCGGCTCACTGTGAGTTCTCCTCCTCACTGCCATCGCGTTCATCTCAGTGTGGAACACACAGTCATGTTTGATTGGATGTGTTTTAGGAGATCTTCGGTCTGCAGGAGTGTGTGCAGCTGCAGAGACTGTTCCTCTACGATAATATGATCAGTGAGATGAGCGAGCTGGAGTCTCTGATTAACCTGAGGGTGCTCTGGCTCAACGACAACATCATTTCTGAGATCAAGGTGAGCATGAGAGGAGACGAGACCTTCTGCTTTACCTGATTTAACCCCACCCCCCGTGTCACCGACAAACAGTGTGAGTACGGTGTGTGTACGAGCTGTGGCCAACTAAAGCGCTGTGTGTGTGTGTGTGTGTGTGTGTGTGTGTGTGTGTGTGTGTGTGTGTGGATGAGAACAGGGCTTAAGCACACTCGAGAACCTGACAGAACTCAACCTGGCAGATAATCTCATCACAACTATAGGTGAGTGAGTGAATATTAAAATAATAATAATAATAATATCCTGGTTGTCCAGGTTGTTTCCATATATGGTCATCATTTCCTGTCCTTGTTAACTCTCTTTATTTACCAAATAATGCACTTGTCTAATATATCTGTTAAATATATTTATAGTTGAGGTTAAAGTAATAAGACAGTCAGAAATCCCAGAACTGGCGTATTTAATGCATCACTCGCCATCACTTTCCCGTCATGGCTGTTTTACAGTAATGAAAAAGCTATTAAATAAAAAGAGCTTTGTTGTTGTTGTTGTTTTTTTTTTAGGAAAAAGTCTTGAGCGAAACCAAAATCTTGAAAAGCTTAATCTGTCAGGAAACAGGATCAGCTCTTTTAAGGTGTGAACTTCTGGTTTTGTGTGTGTGTTTATTAAAATACACCCTGATACACCTGTTTGCAGGGGTGCACAGACTTTCGCTGTTCTGCTACCAGATGGAAAATGTTGCATTTGATAATGAAGTGTGTGTTAAAGGTATAAGTGATGAGCTGAGTGGTGTGTATGTGTGTGTGTGTGTGTGTGTGTGTGTGTGTGTGTGTGTGTGTGTGTGTGTTAGGAGCTGACCCCACTGACGTGTCTGAGTGTTCTGAAGGAACTCGGGCTGAACGACCCACAGTCAGGCCCGAACCCAGTGTGTCAGCTGTGTAATTACTTCACACATGTCTTATACCACATCCCAACACTACACACACTTGACTCGTACGACGTGTCTGCAAAAAATATCAAGGATGCTGCCGAGGTGTGTGTTGAGAGAGAGAGAGAGAGAGACTTGTTATTTATATGTATATATACATATGTATGTGTCCTTTAGGTGATGATGATGTTTGGATATCTTGAAGTACTTGTGTGTGTGTGTCTGTGTGCGTCTGTGTGCGTTAGTCCATAGTGATGAAGAAGAGGATGTACTATCACATGCAAGTGCAGTATGTTGAGAGAAAGCTGAATCAGACAAAACACACACTGCAGCAACAGAAGAAGAAACTGCAGCAGCTGCCTGAGCACAGAATACACACACTCACTTACACACTCAAACATGTGAGCACACACACATACACACACACACACACACACACACACACACATTGCTATAACACGCCCATGTCTAATGAAATCAAACCTTGTTCCAGTTGGAGACTGAAGTTGTGGCTGCAGGTAGGAAGTTGACAGGTTGGCGAGAGGATGTGACCACAGAGGGTGATTACATGACCTCTGACCCTACTGAGTACACATTGAGCCTGGAGAAGAAACTGGGGGCCATCAGAAAACGGATTAAGATCTGGGAACAGAAATTAGAGGAGTAAGTGAGTGAGTGTGTGTGTGTGTGTGTGTGTGTGTGTGTGTGTGTGTGTGTGTGTGTCTGTGAGAGAGAGAGAGTGATATGTGTGTATGGTGTGTAAATGAAGTCTCAGGTGAAGTGTGTGTGTGTCTGTGAGAGAGAGAGTAATATGTGTGTATTGTGTGTAAATGAAGTCTCACGTGAAGTGTGTGTGTCTGCGTGAGTGTGTGTGTGAGAGAGAGTAATATGTGTGTATGGTGTTTAAGTGAAGTCTCAGGTGAAGTGTGTATGTATGTGTGTGTGTTTGTGTGTGAGAGAGTAATATGTGTGTATGGTGTGTAAATGAAGTCTCAGGTGAAGTGTGTGTGTGAGAGAGAGAGAGTAATATGCGTGTATGGTGTGTAAATGAAGTCTCAGGTGAAGTGTCTGTGTGAGTGTGTGTGTGAGAGAGAGAGTAATATGTGCATGGTGTGTAAATGAAGTCTCAGGTGAAGTGTGTGTGTCTGCGTTAGTGTGTGTGAGAGAAAGAGAGAAAGAGAGAAATATGTATGGTGTGTAAATGAAGTCTCAGGTGAAGTGTGTGTGTGTGTGTGAGAGAGAGAGAGAGAGAGTAATATGTATGTATGGTGTGTAAATGAAGTCTCAGGTGAAGTGTGTGTGTGTGTGTGTGTGTGTGTGTGTGTGAGAGAGAGAGAGTAATATGTGTGTATGGTGTGTAAATGAAGTCTCAGGTGAAGTGTGTGAGTGTGTGTGTGAGAGAGAGAGTAATATGTGTGTGTGGTGTGTAAATGAAGTCTCAGGTGAAGTGTGTGAGTGTGTGTGAGAGAGAGAGTAATATGTGTGTGTGGTGTGTAAATGAAGTCTCAGGTGAAGTGTGTGTGTGTGTGAAAGAGAGAGAGTAATATGTGTGTGTGGTGTGTAAATGAAGTCTCAGGTGAAGTGTGTGAGTGTGTGTGTGAGAGAGAGAGTAATGTGTGTGTGGTGTGTAAATGAAGTCTCAGGTGAAGTGTGTGTGTGTGTTCTTTAGGGTGGAGGAACATTTCCAGCGGGACATTGCCATGGCGTCAGACAGGAAGGAGATGTCAGTTCACTTCCTGCTAATGGAACTCGAGACGGTGGGAAACATTCGATTTGAAGAAGGAAACAGCAGTCATGATTGGTACACACACACACACACACACACACACACACACACACAGGTTTGGAATGATGTTGGTGTATGAAATATTGAGTTTTAGCGAGGAGACCTTGTCTGTCAGTGCTGATGCTCCTGCTCCGAGTGTGAAGGTGTGTTTTTATTTTGATGTTTGTGTCTCTCAGGTTTAAGCAGTGTTACGACCTGCTGCTTTCGCGCTTCTGCAGTTGGGAGTACAAAGCGTACAACATCACCAGCATCAAGATCAGCAGAATCGTACGTGTGCATAACCGCTTCCTGCGTCTGCGCTTTGAGGACACTCTGCATGATCTACTGGCCAGTAATGATTTCCCACATCTCTCACAGTGAGTAAAGGGGGCGTGGAAAAATAAACAAACAAACAAAAACACAGACATGGCATTGTTATTTCCTGCAGTTCATCTGCCATCATCACATGTACAGCAATAAACAAAAACATGTCACATCATTACATTTATTATAAATCTCGTGTGTGTGTGTGTGTGTGAGGAACTACAAACATCGTCTGGAGTATCTGTTTTATGTGTTTGATCCTGAGAAAACCCAACACACCAGTGAAATCCTGAACATTCTGGAGCGTGGGTTCCAGTTGGACTACAGTCAGAAGGTACAGCGTGTAAACCTCCTTCACTGATTTATTTATACACCTTTATTACCACCGTCATCCCGTACGTGCACTGCGGAATCTTCGCAATGTTTGTACCGTTTCTACACCTGTCCTAAATATAACATGGAGATCTAGATCAGATCTGGAATCAGAACACCTGGTCATCTCGCTCTGGAGAACTTGCTGGTAGAACTTTTTGACCAATCTCTCCAGAACGATCACAAGAGGAACCTCTAGATTTATCTCTCTTCAGTAATGTCCACTGTAATCTCTTTTAATCACAGAATAATCTTAAATAATCTAAATTAATCTCTCTGGAATAATACAGAGTACCCCACAGATCTCTCCAGAGGGGGAGAGAGGGAAGGGGGGGAGAGGTAGAGAGAGAGAGAGATAATCCTGTATTCTAGGAGGCCTGAGGGATGGTGTTAAACTAATGAATTGTAAAATGATCCCTAATAGAGCTCTAAATAATCCACAATAATTTCTTGAGATAATCTGTGTGTGTGTGTGTGTGTGTGTGTGTGTTTAGGCTATAGGTCGAGACTGTGCTGTACCTCTTTATAACAGTGTAAGCATTTGTGAGGATCTGCGTACGCGATACGGTCGGAGAGAAGACACCAGACTTGGAACAGAAAGCACAGAGAACCGTCTGGCCTTCACACGGGGTCTGCATCTACACCTTACATGATTATAGCAGTCATACTCACGCCTGAATTTGGTTGTTTCTGATTGGTGGAAAGCCATGTAATAATTGTTGGTACTGGATCAGTGCCATGCTGTTTTATATATCATTCCCCATTGCTGAGTTATTGCACAGTTGCCATAGGATAAGTTGAACGGTCACTGCAGGACTGGCACGCACAACATAGTAACGTGAGCGTGTACTCCAAAAATATATGAATGAATAATAAAATGATTATAGAGTTAGACTTGTTAGGGTGTTATTTATTCCAACCCCTCGACCAAATACTTCTCCATATCGTACTTCACCTCATTCCGTAATTGCTTATTAGTTCCTGTTTCTGTCGTCACTTGTTCATCTAAAGCAGTGGTTCTGAATTTCTGGATCAGAATGATGGATGTTCTCAAAACAGATTTATTTAATGATCAAGATCGAGCTGCTTGGGTTTGTGTTTACTTGTGTATACAGTAATATTTATGCTGTTTAGTAGAGCTATGGGACTTAAATCCAGAGCCTATTAGAATAAAGAATTAAATTTATGATAAATAATTATTTATAAAAGGTGAAATTTCAGATTTAGAGCAGTTGAGCGATCTTTATTTTCAACAGTGTGTCCCAGTGATTTTTACAGAGTGGAACTTTTCACACTCTGTTAATCCTTCTGTTTATGATTTATATTTATTTGTTTAAAGGAATTTTATTGAATCAACAGCTTCATTGTTTGTTTATTTACTATGATTTTTAGAGCAGTGTTTTTATCTTTTCTGCTTTTCATTTATCTGAAAACAGGTTTCTGTGATACCTAATTATTATAAAATATTTATAAAATCTTTGTGCGTGTGCGTGTGTGTGTGTGTGGGACAGGTCAGGTGATCATGTCTAAAGTGTTCCTTGGTGAAAGTGTTCCGCTGAGAGATGGACTGCCGGTGAACGCAGAGTTATATCCTGACACTCACTCAGTGTACTGTAAAGCAAGCACCAAGCAACACACACCACAGCAGGAAAACACAGGTGTGTGTGTGTGTGAGAGAGAGAGAGGGAGAGAGTTCAGTGTAGAGTTGTGTGAGGATTATTGTTTGTCATTTGAGGGTTTTTTTTATAAGTGAAGGTTTTTTTTAAGAGTTTTGGATTTAAAAATCTTAACATATACAAGGTTTTGTCATGTATTCGAGTGTGTTCGTGTGTGTGTGTGTGTGTGTTTAAGGATGCTGTGACTGCAGTCAGACACAAACCCTGTGGTATGTTTTTGACCACCAACTCGTTCTGCCCGAGTATTTCATCGATTTGGAGTATATCACACAGGTGATGCACACCTCCAGTAGTAAACACCTCACAGGGTACAATTGATTTCCATGCAAGAATACACCACTCAGAAACATGGTGTAGAGTTGTGTGGTATAATTAACACGGTGTAGAGTTGTGTGGTATAATTAACACGGTATACAGTTATGTGGTATAATTAACACAATGTAAAGTTGTGTGGTATAATTAACACGGTGTAGATCGTGAGGTATAATTAACATGGTGTAGATTGTGGGTATTATTAACATCGTGTAGATTGTGTGGTATAATTAACACGGTGTAGAGTTGTGTGGTATAATTAACACAATGAAATGTGTGCTATAATTAACACAATGAAATGTTGTGTGGTATAATTAACATCGTGTGGATTGTGTGGTATTATTAACATTGTGTGGTATAATTAACACGGTGTAGAGTTGTGTGGTATAATTAACACAATGTAAAGTTGTGTGGTATAATTAACACGGTGTAGATCGTGAGGTATAATTAACATGGTGTAGATTGTGGGTATTATTAACATCGTGTAGATTGTGTGGTATAATTAACATGGTGTAGAGTTGTGTGGTATAATTAACACAATGAAATGTTGTGTGGTATAATTAACATGGTGTAGATTGTGTAGTATTATTAACATGGTGTAGATTGTGTAGTATTATTAACATTGTGTAGATTGTGTGGTATTATTAACATTGTGTAGATTGTGTGGTATAATTAACACGGTGTAGAGTTGTGTGGTATAATTAACACAATGTAAAGTTGTGTGGTATAATTAACACAATGAAAAGTTGTGTGGTATAATTAACACGGTGTAGATTGTGTGCTATAATTAACACAATATAAAGTTGTGTGGTATAATTAACACAATGAAAAGTTGTGTGCTATAATTAACACAATGAAAAGTTGTGTGCTATAATTAACACAATGTAAAGTTGTGTGCTATAATTAACACGGTGTAGATTGTGTGGTATAATTAACACAATGTAAAGTTGTGTGGTATAATTAACACAATAAAAATTTGTGTGGTATAATTAACACGGTGTAGATTGTGTGGTATTATTAACACCGTGTAGATTGTGTGGTATAATTAACACGGTGTAGAGTTGTGTGGCATAATTAACGCAATGAAAATTTGTGTGGTATAATAAACACAATGTAAAGTTGTGTGGTATAATTAACATGGTGTAGATTGTGTGTTATAATTAACACAATGTAAAGTTGTGTGGTATAATTAACACGGTGTAGAGTTGTGTGGTATAATTAACACAATGAAAATTTGTGTGGTCTAATTAACACAATGAAAAGTTGTGTGCTATAATTAACACAATGAAAAGTTGTGTGGTATAATTAACATGGTGTAGATTGTGCGGTATAATTAACACGGTGTAGATTGTGCAATATAATTAACACAGTGTAGATTGTGTGGTATAATTAACATGGTGTACAGTTATGGGGTATAATTAACACAATGAAAAGCTGTGTGGTATAATTATCATGGTTTATAGATGTATAATTATCATGGTTTACAGTTGTGGAATAATTATCATGGTGTAGAGTTGCGTGGTGTAAATATCATGGTGTAGAGTTGTGTGGTGTAAATATCATGGTGTAGATTTGTGTGGTCTTATTATCACGGTGTAGAGTTGTGTGATGTAATTATCACTGTGTAGAGTTGTGTGGTGTAATTATCACGGTGTAGAGTTGTGTGGTGTAATTATCACGGTGTAGAGTTGTGTGGTGTAATTATCACGGTGTAGAGTTGTGGTATAATTAACACAGTAATGAATTTTGTGTTTAGGAGAGCTCCCCATCCTGCTGCTTGTGTACCTCAAACACTCTAAAAGCCGCTGTTGCCCCTGATGATGTCACATCGGCGTATAATGATATGCAGGTTCTGGACGAGCGGGTGTTGGCTCTTAAACCTGTCCTGAAGCCACAAGCCAAACTGTTGAGCTTTAACGAGAGAAGCATCTGTACAGCAACTCAAGCAAACACCCTCAACCAGATCACTGTGAGGGTCCAAACACTCCATTTTCTTATAATTATTACAGTGTAGAGTTGTGTGGTATAATTAACATAGTGTAGAGATGTAGTATAATTGTCATTGTGTAGAGATGTGGTATAATTATCACGGGGAGTTATGTTGTAATTAATACAGTGTAGAGATGTAGTATAATTATCACAGTGTAGAGTTGTGGTGTAATTAATACAGTGTAGAGATGTAGTATAATTATCGTGGTGTAATTTGTTGTGTGGTGTAATTATCACGGCGTAGAGTTGTTTGGTGTAATTATTATGGTGTAGAGTTGTGTGGTGTAATTATCACGGTGTAGAGTTGTGTGGTGTAATTATCACGGTGTAGAGTTGTGTGGTGTAAATATCAGGGTGTAGATTTGTGTGGTGTAAATATCAGGGTGTAGGGTTGTGTGGTGTAATTATTACGGTGTAGAGTTGTGTGGTGTAATTATCACGGCGTAGAGTTGTGTGGTGTAATTATTATGGTGTAGAGTTGTGTGGTGTAATTATCACGGTGTAGAGTTGTGTGGTGTAATTATCACGGTGTAGAGTTGTGTGGTGTAAATATCAGGGTGTAGATTTGTGTGGTGTAAATATCAGGGTGTAGGGTTGTGTGGTGTAATTATTACGGTGTAGAGTTGTGTGGTGTAATTATCACGGCGTAGAGTTGTGTGGTGTAATTATCGCTGTGTAGAGTTGTGTGGTGTAATTATCACGGTGTAGAGTTGTGTGGTGTAAATATCAAGGTGTAGAGTTGTATGGTGTAATTATCATGGTGTACAGTTGTATGGTGTAATTATCACTGTGTAGAGTTGTGTGGTGTAATTATCACGGTGTAGAGTTGTGTGGTGTAATTATCACGGTGTAGAGTTGTGTGGTGTAATTATCACGGTGTAGATTTGTGTGGTGTAAATATCAGGGTGTAGGGTTGTGTGGTGTAATTATTACGGTGTAGAGTTGTGTGGTGTAATTATCACGGCGTAGAGTTGTGTGGTGTAATTATTATGGTGTAGAGTTGTGTGGTGTAATTATCACGGTGTAGAGTTGTGTGGTGTAATTATCACGGTGTAGAGTTGTGTGGTGT
>JAOUQZ010044945.1:0-10927 GCA_028564935.1 Neosilurus hyrtlii | reverse complement strand
TATATATATATATATATATATATATATATATATATATATATATATATATATATATATATATATATATATATAGGGTGACCCAAAATACCAAATAAGAAACAAAACAATAAAAACAATAAAAGGTTAAAGATAATCAATCACATTATTTCATGTGGGCAAACGGGACAGTGGTGACTCAGTGGTTAAGGCTTTGGGTTACTGATCATAATGTTGGAGGTTCAAGGTTCAAGGTTGGGGTTCACTATATACACATATATATATATATTCGAACCACCTAATCACACTAGGGTTGCTGGGAGGCTGGTACCTATCTCAGCCAGCACTTGACGAAGGCAGGGTGCACACCTTGAACATTACGCCAGACTATCATAGGGCAACATACACAACCATTTACCCTCACATCCACACTTTGGGGCAATTTGGAATAGCCAGTTAGCCTAATCTGCATGTGTTTGGACTATGGGAGGAAACCAGAGTACCCGGAGAAAACCGGATGTGCTAAAGTGTTTTCTGTAGCAACTTTCTAATATACAAATTATAAAATAAAAATCTATAGCAAAGTTTATACTAAAAAAAAGGGTGCCTAAAACTTTTGCACAGTTCTGCACTATTTTTAGTATAAATTAGTATAGATTGCTATAGATATTTATTTTATAATTTAGATATTAGCAAGTCACTACAAAAACACTTTAGATTTCCAAACAGTTGTTTTCCAGCACAAAATGAAATGTTACATAAAAAATGTTAGTACAGTATGTCAATAAAGAAAGCAGCATCTTTTCAGAAAAAAACAATTTTTCAACAATATTGAAGGCTGCTGCGATTTACATGCAAATAAAGAATCAAGTGTGACAGTCAACATTTCCAGGAGAACTGTAGCAGGTTCTGTAAGACACCTGGTAGATACTGTACACAAAGGAATGGTGTAGAATAAAGATGCCTTATATTGACATATAAATAATTACATTAAATTAAAGATAATAAATCTAAAAAAAGATAAAAACAATAATAAAAGAAACTAATTCAATATAAAAGCATCAGGTAGATGTTTGTGCAGTTTTACAGGTACTGTATCTACTTGGTCTCTCACAGAACCATATATATATATATATATAAATTATTGAATGCAGCACAAGGAATCCCAAGGTTTTGTTCAATCCAACACTGGCAAATTCCACCCTCAGACTTACCCTCAATATGCTGTCTTTGAAAATCAGCAAACCCTTTTGCTTCTGGTGTTCGTTGCACTTCATATACAGAAATTTATTCATTTTCTGAATTAATTAATTCATTAAACTGGGTTATCAAAGGCCTGCCAGAAAAGAACCATTGCTGATTTTCATCAAGAGCAGGCTGCATTGCCGTCAGCGTGTTTCTGCCCTGCGATGGCCTGGTGAGCTGTCCAGGGTGTGCTCAGCCCTCGCCCAGAGTCGGCTGAGATGGGCGCCAAAATAAACGATGAATGTAGTTCATCAAATGATTTTCACAGATAAAACTCTGTAATGAGGGGTGTCTAATTACTTTTGATCTGTCTCTGTATGTATATCATTTTTCTATTTTGAAAGCCGTATTGTGCTTTTTTTCGTCAAAAATTCGATTCATCAGTCAATAGGGTTGAAGGTTCGGGTCTGTCCTCATTCTCATGCTCTCTATTTCCATTTCCATTTTCCTTAATACAAGAGCACTTGTGATGACTACCCCCATATCTTTTTTACTTTCAGGCTTCTCTGTATGTTCTCTACTGTTCAAGTGGTTAATAGGAGCAAAAATATTCTACTGGTGTATAAAAAAGAAAAAGAGAGTGCAAGTAGTTTGAATAATTATGAAAATTACATTGACTGGTGCAGGCTGGCACTGTGAGCCATGAAGAGAAGTCAAAATGCCTACAAGAGCAGAACACACACACACACATACACACTGCACATAACACTCGCTGCACACCAGTCGGAAATCCACCTGATGGAACAGCGTTGGCCCTGCTTTTCCTAGAAATGCACCTGTGATTATGCTGTAAATACAATGGAGTTGATTATTAATGACCACACAACAATTCTCACCCAGCTGTAAACCATTATTCCTAATGAATAACATGTTTCTGTATAATAACATTTGCCTAAAGTAATCTTTTAACCACAATCACAATCAGTCATTCCTCCTCAGTAAAAGCTTTACCTTAGATTTGCTTAGAGTTGTGGTTGATCAGGGGCATATTCTAGGAATACGAGGTGGGAACCTTTGACCTTGACATTCCAAAATCAAATCTAGGATTCATTCTAGGACTCAGGTGGGGTAGTGCTCCCACTGAGTTTGGTGAAAATCTGTGAACGGGTGTGGCCAGGATTTCGTTCACAAACAAGCAAACTAACGGATGGACTCACACCAGTCATTACAATACTTCCACAAAAACTCTGTTTTGTGGTGGAGGTACTTAACAACAAAGTGAGCTATGTCACCGGTTGGCTTCATATGTAAGCAGAATTATTGAAAGGGAATCCACACAACAAAGACTGCACTCTTAAAAAAATGAATACAGTTAATATTATGGGATGCCACGTTGGTTTGCCTCATGATGTGTTCATTTAATCTCATATCATTTTCTGAACTGCTTTATTCTTTATTTGGGTCACTGGAGCCCATCCCAGCCGACTCCAGACAAAGGCGAGGTATACCATGAACCCTAAACCATCACAGGGGCAACATGGCAGCACACCTAGGGACAATCAAGAATATCCAATAAGCCTAATGTGCATGCCATTGGACTCTGGGAGGAAATGGGTGCACCTGGATAAACCCATGTAAGTACTTGGAGAACATGCCAAGACCACGCGGCCTGGGACTCGAACCCAGGACCTTCTTGCTGTGAGGTGGGAATACTAACCACTACTCCATCATGTTGTGCACTGATCCTGTAAAGTGGAAGACAGGAATTTTACTAGCATGGCAGTTCAAGAGGATATCATTTGCCTGTCAAGAGTTTTGGCAAGCACAGAGCTTAAGAGAAATTGCCCTCAAGTTGAATTTCACTAATGCCACAGGAGCCTAAACAGTTGAGAGAAAAACACAGAGAGAATAGTGATTGTTTCCTTATATGGTAAGCTGTATATCTGAGTATGCTGTCCGGCAATTAGGGAAATTCCTTCATGTTAGGTCCATCTGGATCGATCACAGGCAATTATCCAATCCGAACTATTGGCTTTCTGTCCCAAGAGAGAATTAATCCTTAGGGGCATAGAAAGCCAGTATCAGCACAGTGTCCCTGCCATTATTTTAACAGATTGGACACATGTAGCTTCTGACAACCTGATAGGCTTCCTATAGCAATAACACTCAGCAAGTAAGGTTCAGTGACTGATCTTTGAAACTAATTTATCTCACATGTACCTGATAAGCAAGTTTGTGGGAAGCGCTGGTGCTGCGTTGAGCCTTATCGTCTCCTCAAACCTTGAGGATTATCTTATTTGTTTTAGCACTTAAGGTCTGTTGCATATAACATACAAGACTGTGTCTACTGCTTCATAATCTCCTGCAAGAAACTCTGAGCAAACTCCAGCTACCAGAAGAACATTCTTGAAGCTAGACTGCAAAGCTATTCAACAAAACCTCGTCAAACTCCATGAAGCTTCTCTGCTCCAAAACAGGGCTCTGAAGATTCTGACCACACCAATGGCAGATTTTCACCATACTTGGTGGAGACACTACCCTATCTGAGTCCAAAAGATGACCTAATTTTGAATTGTCAAGGTCAACGGTAAAGGTCAGGATAAGGACACAAAAATTTGGAGATACAGTGTTTACTACTTCAAAACGAGTGTTAATAAACGTGACATTACTCACTCAATCACTCATTTGAAACCCCTTAATCTTATTAGGCTCACGGGGGAGGCTGGACCTATCACAGTCGGCATGAGGCAATGGTGGGCTACACCCTGAACAGGTCGCCAGATTTGAGACCGTCACCTTTGACCTTGAGTGACTTTAAAAGGTCAAACCCCAGCCATCTTGTAAATCCTTCAAATTTGAGACCGTCACCTTTGACCTTGAGTGACTTTAAAAGGTCAAACCCCAGCCATCTTGTAAATCCTTCAAGCAAGAGGGTTTCTTTTCATCAAATTTGGTCATGTTCACGTACAATTGAATATATTGAAAGACAAGCACATTGTTAATTAAAACCAGTACACACATAGTGCCTATTAGCTACATGTCCTTTGGAAGGGATGAAAGGATGGATGGACAGATGGATGGTGTATTCTCCTTCCTGTATCTATTCTAGCAGAACTAGGAAATCATCAGTGTTTGTAGAAGAAAGTAGATAGCGTTTTCCTCTGAGTATGTTACACTGCCATGTGTGGCAGCAGGAGCAGCAGTTTGATAATATAGAGCTGGTACATTTAAGTCTTTGTCCTCTTTGCTTTGTGGTTATTGTGTGGCAGGGAAGAGTTGAAACAGCAGCAATGTTAGAAATAATCATTAGCATTTCCGCCTCACAGCAAGAAGGTCCTGGGTTCGATTCTCGGACTTGGACTTAGGGCTTTTCTGTGTGGAGTTTGCATGTTCTACACACGCTTGCATGGGTTTCCTCCAGGTATTCCGGTGCACAGTAGGCTGACAGGTTGTTCCAAATTGTCCTTAGGTGTGTGTGAATGGTTGTATGTGTGTTGCCCTGCAATGGCCTGAAATAACTGAAATAAACTCGGCTCTCTCTAAGTGTTTCTTTTGAACCATGGCATGGATATATACCTAGCAGCTACATAGCATATTTCCTGAAATACAAAACATTTGTATGTGTTGAGGCTTTCATTATTGTTCTTTACGCAGAAACAGATGTTCATACTGCTGCACATGCCAGTTTTTACGATCTGAGGCGCCACTGCATTACGTATAGAGTGAATAAAAATGCAAATGAGGTGAAATCATTTTCCACACAAACAAAACAGCAACAACCTGAATCCACATGTCATTTGTCTTTCTTTCTTTTTTTGTGTATATAAATACTCTTCTAGCTTTTTCCCAGACATGACTGAGAACAGAGTAATGTGGCATCCCTTTTTCAAAGGTCAGACTTTAGTTAAAAGTTAAACTTGATATTGACACTGCATTATTCGTTTGCTGTATGACGTGTCTCTAAGAGAACTAGGCCAAATACGATAGCATTCTAAATCACCAGTAACGCTTCTGACCCTGAAAATGTCAAGAAGGAGTCCATGACACGATATAACAAGGAAGAGATAAGAGACACTCTTCCGCTGCATTGACGCTTGAGGACCGCTAAATCCTACTAAGGTCGTGGTTAGGCTGGAGCCTATCGCAGCCAACTCTGGGTGAAGCCATTCCATTCACACTCACATTTATGTACAATTTGAAAAAGCCCATTAACCTGATGTGCATGTTTTTGACTGTAGGACAAAACCAGATTATCTGGAGGAAACCCACTCTAGCACGGAGAGAACGTGCAAACTTCACACAGAAATGCCCTTGTTGAACCCAGGACTTGAACCAAGACCCCTCTTGTTATGAGGCAGATGTGCTACCCACTATGCCACCGTGCCGCCTCACTGTATGTTTGCGTTAGGATATCATATATAGAAAATATTCTTTATTACTAGAGCAGAGGTCTCCAACTCTAACTGTGCAACCATCTAATCATTGACTTAAGAAGTTATTGACCACTTAATAAAAAAGGTGTGTTACATTTTGATTGAAGATTAAACTTGCAAGAAGGTAGACCTCCAGGAACGGGGCTGGTGACCACTGATGTACAGTAAGGTAAGTCTATTGGGATGTTTACACCCGAGCCTACAGGCTCAGCATAGCTGTTGCTTATCCTGGTTTCTGTAGCATGAAGCGACTAGGAGTTCAATGCTTCCCGGATGGGATGCTAATCCATCAAGCATGTTACCTTCCCACTATTTTAACTCATATCCATCCTTTTATAGTGCTGGGTGGACAGAGGCACACTTGTGGTTAAGACCTTGCTCAGGGTCTTAATATGGTGGGGTCTAATAGGGGTTTAAACCCACAACCTCATGTTCATGAGTCCGGCACCACCGTTCCCACACACGGACCTACAGTGCTTTTATGAAATTACTGTCCTGTCCATTGGAGGTGCTGGGCATGGCCAAATATGTCCTTGAATAAGATGGAGGTTTTGCTGGGGCAAAAAGTTATAATAAATATGTGCTACAGCACTGCTGTTAGCTATTGTACACGTTTTCTGAATGGTATTCGGACTCATCATGATTCTGTTCAGATTTTCAAGGAGCAGCTGAAGCAAGGACCTCCATAAAACACAATCCAAATAATAAGTCTCCAAAATAACGTGTCCTTGAGGAGCTGTAGATGTCTCACTCTCGATAAAATAAAGTAGCAGTGCGCTCTACTGAGGGACATAACCTTCCCTGCCTATAATTTTTAACACGGTACAGCAGACCTTTAAATGGAGCAATGAAAAAACCTCAGTCGGCTCAGTCGAAATTCACGAATGTGTATTCACTGCTGATAAACAATTGAATGAATCAGAATAAAAGCGGCAGGGGGGCGAAGGCTGCAATATTCAGGGGTAGACAGAGATACACAAAGCAGGGAGTGCACACAAAGCATAATTACCATCCATTATGATGACATGGATTAGGATGTGGTATGACCTCTGCTTTTTGTGTCTTCATGATTCAATCAGTGACCTCAGCTTTTATTTATGGGGTAATGACTATTCTGGAGTTTTAATCCTAATTATACTTTTATATTGACTATATTAACATTTATATATTCTTGCCAGGAACAGCGAAGCTCCACCGTGTGCTTATAAATGAGCTTTACTGTATGTAATAGAGTGTAATATTACCTGTAGGGGTGGCTGTAGTATGCAGTTAATGTACAAGGACATACTCGTGTTACTAAACATTTCCTCCAGAGGAAGAAAAATAAATATTGTGTACTTCTCCATGCTCTTGATACACCTTCATGCTTCAGTGTGGCTTGTAACCATAGTGATAGCTGTTCAGTTTATTGCTTTGATTAAACTGATAAAGATGAGCTGGGAAGGATGAGCCAGTGAATGTACGAATATAGCACTTGTACTATAGGGCCCCCCTCCACACACACACACACACACACACACACACACACACACACACACACACACACACACACACACATATGTATATATACTTAGGTAGGTGTAGGCAAAATTATGTTTTTTATTATTAGTAGTAGTAGTAGTAGTTGTATTAGTAGCAATATTAATATTTTCATCATATTATCTGTACCGTGTATAGGTAAAAGGTCAGAGGGGAAGCCGGAACCAATCCCAGCTGACTTTAGGCAACAGGCGGGATAATACCCTGAACAGGTCACCAATCCTATACAGGGCTAACACAGACACAAGAAACCATTCACATTACATTTACACCTAAGGCCAATTTTGACTAGCCGTTTGACCTAATGAACATGTCTTTAGACTGTGGGAGGAAACCAGAGTACTTGAATGAAACCTATCCAAGCATGGGCAGAACATGCAAACTGTGCACATAAATGACCCAGCTGACTACTCGGTTCGAACCCAGAACCCTGATGCTGTGAGGCAACAGCGCTAATGTGGAATCATTATACTACTACTAATAATAATTATTATTGTTTTTTTTTGTTGTTAACGTGTGTTTATTCCTCAAGAAGTTACCAGATTCTGTGCAGTAGAGGCAGGAAATAAAAGACAAAAACAAAGGAGCATGAGACAAGGGAACTGGTGCATGTTGTTGCCGGGTAGCTAGTTGCATAATCCCTGTTAATTGTATTTGTGGCAGGAGAGAAGACACTGGGTCATGGTGCCACAGAAAGTGCCAACAATCACACTTCCTGTGTCTATTATTCCTCTGACCCACAAAGGGATATAAAGTGAGCTTTAGAGGCACAGAGAAAACAAGAAAGCAGGACAGTTTAACAATGTGAAGGCTTCTATCTGACCCATTTTCCAGAGTAATCACAGAGAATAAAAGAGTGAAAAGGGGAGGTGGAGCGAATGCAGGGAGACTCGTTTGGAGGATAATACGTTCCTGAACAGGTGATCAGGTGACAGATAAAACGCTCGGCTCTTGTTTGACTAATGACTGATAGGTGATATGATGCTGTATGGAGTGCAACAGGGGTGTATTTTGACACCTAATTCATGTTTTGCCAATCCAGGATGCAATGATTACAATAGGTCGCTCTGGTGGCGTAGTGGTTAGCATGTCTGCCTCACAGCAAGAAGGTCCTGGCTTCGAGGGCATTCCTGGGTGGAGTTTGCATGTTCTTTCCTCCTTTCCTAGGTTTCCTCCATGTACCCCAGTTTCCTCCCACAGTTCACGGACATGCACCTTAGGCTAACTGGCTGGTCCAAATTGCCCCTAGGTGTAAGTGTGGGTGTGAATAATGGTGCGATGGTCTTGTGAGCTGGTCAGGGTGTACTCCACCTTTGCCCAGTTCCGGCCAAGATAAGCTCCAGTCTGCCCTAATAGGTTTAAATGAATGAGTGCAAGTGAATGCATGATTGTAATATTTATTGTAGTCCAGGTCTACAGTGAATAGAGTTTATATAGGGAGATGGTGTAGCTGTTGGTGTAAATAAAAGTCATGCATTTACAACAGGGTCTAAGTTTACTCTGTGTAATTATTTGTCAGTCATTGCATAATCGACCAAATGCATGTTTCTGAGGTGAAAGGGGGGAACTGTTCCCTTTAACCTCATTTAAATCCAATGAATAAGCAAGAAACTTTCAAATCTCTGGACTAAAGCCAACCATTTCAGCTGATGAGTCAAGAAAAATGGGTCAGCCATGAATACAGATAATCTTATTGCAGCATCATTATTATGAGAGGCACTTTAATATGCAACAATCCTGGCCTGATTCTTAATCGCACCTTGTTTTTCAGCCACCTCACAGCCATCTGCGACTGTAATAACCACACAGTAATAACTCATTACACTCCGAGTCCTACTGAGCTTTACTGCACAGTACAGCCATGTGCTCAGGGGATGTTGTTAAAAACATGTTATTCATGGACATGAAACCGTTGGGAATGTACAAGCGTTCAAGGAACACATACAGTGAAAAAGCTGCATTCTGGTTGGTTGGTTGTTTGGTTAGTTGTATTCCATATGGGATAAAACCTGGTGCTGGGTTGATGAGGACAGCTGGATTTCAAAATTATTATAATGATCAGGGGCAGGTAGGAATATGAAACTATTTCCTCAGTACATACGGTGTAAACAATTGAGTTTGTGTGTGTGTATGTGTATGTGTGTGTGTGTAGGTGTGTGCACATTAATACCACCTCTTATCACTACTTTATGTTCGTTACATGGGTCATGTGCTTGCATTGACAGAATCAGATGTGTACAAGAGTATCAAGTTATGTTAATGCATGGATGATGTGTTATGTGACACTGTGGTGTAGTGGTTAACATGTTACCCTCACAGCAAGAAGGTCCTGGGTTCAAACCCCATGCCTAACAAGGGTGTTTCTGCGTGGTTCTCATGTTCTCCCCTTCCTTGTGTGGGTTTCCTCCGAGTACTCTGGTTTTCTCTGGCAGTCCAAAGACATGCACGTTCGGCTAATTAGCTGTTCCAGATCGCCCCTAGGTGTGGATGTAAGTGCGAATGATTGCGTGTGATGGCCTGGTAAGCTGTTCAGGGTGTACCCCTGCTTCAGCTTCCTTGTGACCCTAGTAGTAGGATTAAGAGGTTAATGATCAGGGTGGCTTGTTAAAGAATATGCCTAGAAGAAAATACCGTAAAGGTGAACATCTTATGCTGGAGCCTGAAATAAGTATGAGAAAGTAGCAAAAGCAAATAAGGCAAAAATACTAAACTGCACTGGAAGTACTTGCACATGAGCCATGAGTCAACCAGTTCAGTGGGTGATTCAGAAAGACGAATCATCGCTCAAAACTTAGAAAGTGTGCTATGTTTTATCTGGCACTCAACCACATAGGAATATGAAACTATTTCCTCAGTACATACTGAATAAACAATTGAGTGTGTGTGTGTCTACACATTAATACCACCTCTTATCAACCTCTTATCACTATTTATGTTTGTTACATGGGTCATGTGCTTGCATTGACAGAATCAGATGTGTACAAGAGTATCAAGTTATATTAATGCATGGATGATGCGTTATATGACACGGCCTCACAGCAAAAAGGTCCTGGGCTCAAACCCCATGCTTAACAAGGGGGTTTTGGTGTGGGGTTTGCATGTTCTTATCATGCCTGAATGGGTTTTCTCCAGGTACACCGGTTTCCTAGAAAGTGATCATGCATTTGACAGTAATGTAGGCTAGATGGCTGTTCCTCCGTGTACTCCGGTTTCCTTCCACGTTCCAAAGACATGCACATTAGGCTTACTGGCTGTTCCAAATAGCCACCTACATGAGAGTGTGAGAATGAATGGTTGTGTGTATTTGCGTATGTGTGTGTTGGCCCTGCCCCTACCCCTGCCTACACCCAGCCTCAGCTGAGACTGTGGGGATTTACCCACTCAGCCACATTAGTACATGTCACCATTAGCTAGGTTGGGTACATAGTCGGCATTCCGTTACATCCTAAAGGTGTTCAGTAAAGTTCAAGTTCATCCTTTACAAATTTAATGAAGCATGTCTTCATGGAACTCACTTAGTGCAAATGGGGCAAGCTACATTATATTATACATCATCATCAAGCTACATCATTTTATCCACATTCGTTTGCAAGAGTGGAAGCAAGAACTACATTGTACAGGAGTGATGGACAGGTCTCAAAACTTTGGCCAGATAGCGTTTTCACCGAAAACAATTATTTTGGTGATACAATTAAAATGTTCCTGGTTTCATCCATACATTCATTTTCTGAACCGCTTAATCCTAATTAGGGTCGCGGGGAGGCTGGTGCCCATCTCAGCCGACTCTGGGCGAG
>JAOUQZ010044944.1:0-10927 GCA_028564935.1 Neosilurus hyrtlii | reverse complement strand
TACTGACTTTAATTTTACTAGTAAAGTCGCACTGCAATAAAATAATCACATTCTATTTACATTTGCATTCTATATATTCATATATATACATATGTACATATATATATTTGTATATTTGTATCCGATATTTTTTTTTCTTCTCAGATGTGTGTTTTATTATTTTTTATTTTATTTTATTTTATTCTATATTTTTCCTATTTCATATTTATTTTCCTTTAAAATCCCTCATTTAACAGAAGCAATGTAAGTTCAGTGCAATGTATGACCACCCCACACATAACTGCTTTCCTAATATTCATTCATTTATTTCATAAGCCCCTTATTCCTAATTAGGGTCACGGGGAGATTGGCGCCCATCTCAGCCAACTCTAGGCGAGGGCAAGGTACACACTGGACAGCTTGCAAAGCCATCGCAGGGCAGTACATGTACAACCATTCACACTCACATTTTGGAACAGCCAATTAGCACGCTGTGCATGCTTTTGGACTGTGGGAGGAAACCAGAGTATCTGGAGGAAACCCTCGCAAATGAAGGGAGAACCTACAGACTCCACACAGAAATGCCCCGAGCACAGGAATCGAACCCAGGTTTTCTTGCTGTGAGGTGAACATGCAAACCACTGTGCTGCAATATCTAATTACAGATTATTTATAATGATCTTCACTCTGCATGGAAGGCAATATAGTCAAGCTGTTTAGCCACAAAAGCATTAGTGGGGTCAAGCAATGATGCCGGGCAAGAAGGCTTTACAAGCAGTAAGCATTCCAGTTAAAGGAATATTTTGTCTATCTATCTATCTATCTATCTATCTATCTATCTAGATCTTGCCATGAATTGAGCCTAATTTTATTCAGTTTGATCTGTAATAAAATAAAGATGGGTAGCACAGTGGCACAGTAGTGCCTCACACCGAGAAGGTCCAGGGTTCAAGTCCTAGGCTCTGGCTTTTCTGTGTGACCTTTGCATGTTATTCCCATGCTTGTGTGGGTTTCCTCTGGGTACTCTGCTTTCCTCCCACAGACAAGTGACACAAGGGTTATGTTAATTATGTTTCATATTTGCTTTTATTTTATTCTGTAAGTGTTTTATTTTATTTGTATGATGTGTATTTGAATGTATAAAGCATGTTTAAAGAAGAGGTAGGTACTGTTAAATATAAACTGGGTTGGGGGTTGTGTCTTGACGGGTCAAAAAGGGACCCCATGTACCTCTTTGACTAGGGCCCCCAGAGTCCCAAGAAATAGCTCTGTGCATAGGACATAATCAAATTTTGGACTAATATTATTAATAATAATAATTATTATTATTATAATACCAGGGGCAGTGGTGGCTCGGTGGGAGGGTGCTGGATTACTGATCCTATAATCAGGGGTTCAAGCCCCACTATCAACAGGATGTCACTGCTGTCCCCCACTGTGCAGTTGGGTTATCAAATGCAGGCCATGTCTCTCACTGTCTATGGTGAGAGGCATGTAAAAGAACCATTGCTGATTTTCGTCAAGAGTTGTCCAGGGTGTACTCTGCCCTCGCCCGGAGTCGGCTGAGATGAGCGCCAGCCTCCGTGCGACCCTAATTAGAATTAAGCAGTTCAGAAAATGAATGAATAATAATACATGTAGCAAGAACACATTGGATGCAAGTGTGAACATATAGTGTAGAAGAAATTAGTAAGGACATTCTAGCAATTTAGCAGATCATTGAAAATCACATTGGGATTGAGAGCCCTGCTCTAAGACAACAAAGTCTCCATGGCCCCTAAAACGTTATGAACAAATTCGGCAAATATGTACCGTTGTATTTTGTATCTATTAAAAAGAGCATGCTAGAACGTGTTCAGCTTGATGGCTAGTTCAGACAGATTAGCACGTTTTCGCAGGTTGTCTAATGATTTTTTTTCTGATACACTCCGTGCATAGATGCAGCCCTATTATTAAAACCTCTTCACATGGAGTTCAGTGGTACTGAGAATATGCTTTGTTTTTAGTGCAGCAAAGCTTGATGCTGTGATGGCCGGGCGAGCTGTCCTGGGTGTACTCTGCCCTCACCCAGAGTCAGCCGAGATGGGTGCCGGCCTCCCTGTGACCCTAATTAGGATTAAGCAGTTCAGAAAATGAATGATGAACAAAGCTAGATGTTTATTGGACAAATGCTTCAAAACGTAATTTCAAGGAAGTCTCAGCATCAATGGGAATAAATAGGGCAGTGGGCAGGCCAAGACACTCGGCTCCTGCGTTGATGATTGCAGGAATTGTCAAAGTTGCTAAACCACTTTGATTGACAGTGGCATTGGGGCATTTCAAGTTCAGTCCAGTGCGGATTCTTGGCAAGTGATGTTATAATTCAAGCTGCTGCCCACTGTCTGTTATTTATTAGTGATATAGCTGGCCATGCCAGTTAATCAAATCCTCCTGGTGTGGTCGAAACTGGGTTATGGGAATATGCCTATCTTTGACAGGCATACAAAAGACATGAGAAAAGCAGTGAAAAAAGTTCATTTGCTCATTTAAGCTGGTAAAGTCAGCAGTACAGAATTTGCATTTGCAATTTGTGGACCTGTGGCCCACTTGCTTAGGCCACTTTGATGTGGTAAACACGAAAACAGATGGACAAAGACTGCTGGAACTGCTTGGCAACCGCTGGTGTCACATTGTATCCAAACACTGACACCAACTGGATGTAGTTCTAACAAGAAGAAAGTACCTTAACTTGTCAATTTTACCAGGTCATTTTTCTCTGCAGACTTTCATACCAACCACAATCGAGTTATTTTCTAGGCAAAGATCGAATGAAAGAAAGCTCACTTTGTCAAACGCCCAAGGTGTGAACAGCTGACATGCGATACCTATTAAATTGCAAAGAATTCAAAGAAAAACCCAACGGATTCCTTAAGCAGCTACAAGAAAGAGTACCACCAGCCAACCTTCATCCAGACCAAAAAACAATAGAAGTTTTAAACGGCTATGTATGGCGCTGCTATGGAAACATTTAGGAAGAAATCTTCAATTAGAGAAGATTGCGTGGAGGCTAATTTAGATGTCCTCCTACCACTCGTGGATGAGCAGAAAGCAGCATTGGCTACTCATGACAAGATATGGTTCAAAAATTCTGATACCTGAGATTGACAGTTTCCTCCAGTTCAACACTTTATGAAGATATCACCTGCAGAATCGGTAAAGCAGCCGTTGCATTTATCACAAGCTGACCAAAAAGGTGTGGCAGAATTCCTGACTTCCCGACTGAAGCCAAGGCCAAAATCTACAATGCCTGTGTTCTGGGTGGTCTCCTTTATGCCTTCAAGACTGCTACAAAAGACAAGAAAGAAAGCCAGCTGAACATATTCCACCTCCGTCATCTTCAGAACGTCCTGAACATTAAGTGGCACGACTTCAAAGTATTACAGCTGACTGGTCTAAATAGCATCACAACTATTCTAAGCCAGAAAGGTTTGAAATGGCTTGGACATGTCTGCAGGACAGACAACAGCAGGATACCCAAACAGCTTTTCTTTGGAGAATTCACAACTCGAAATCATCCATGAGGAAGACCAAAACTATGCTTTTGTGATGTCTGCAATGACACAATTAAACATCTCTATACAGAGGACAGGACTTTAAAAAAAAACAGCCAGGGACCAAGCTTCATGGAGGACAAGAACTGAGGAGGGAATGTGACGAAAAACACTAGGAGGAGAGAGCAAGCAAGCCAGCAAGCAAACTCGATTGCTAACCCCTGCCCCGGTAACTTTTGTGTGTCACCACTGCAGTCGTTCCTGCCAATGTAATACTGGCAGGGTCGGTCAAGGCCAGGCAGTGACCATGACAAACACTGGAACCACAAAGACAAAAACAGCCAATATTAAGTTTCAAATTTTATGATGTGAAATCATAGGCCTAAAATGTGTTTTCCCGTTTGAAAGACTACCAGCTGCCACTTGAGCGAATCTTATACAAAGTGTTTAAATCGGCAGTGCACTGTGGGGATAAGGGCTCCGGAATAAATTATATAAAAATAACAGTACTTCCCGCCCTGCGGTGGCCTGGCGAGCTGTCCAGGGTGTACTCAGCCTTCGCCCAGAGTCGACTGAGATGGGCGCCAGCCTCCCCGCGACCCTAATTAGGATTAAGTGGTTCAGAAAATGAATGAATGAATGAATAACAGTAATTCCCTTTTGGGACTTTTAGCTCTCTTGCTAAGTCATGTGTGTTCGCTAATTTCCGGAGCTGGAGATGGGCCCAGGCAGGCCAGGAGCTGTCAAAGGCTGAAGCATTCTTACTTATAAGCCATTCTTCAGGATAGCGTATATTGATTGTGCTGAGTCTATCAAAACAGTGAATTCATAACTCAGATGTTGGTACGTAAAAGCCACAGCAAACCTCTGTTCCAGGCAGTTTATTATAACCCTATCTCTGGACAATAAGGTAAATAATATGTTACAGTGGTGTAAGACACACAAAGTGTTCAGCTATTTTTGTGCTTAGTAAACACACATAACATTATTGTATTGGTGCTCTCTTTCTCTCTGTACAGTGGCCTCCAGCAAGCACACAGCAAACATGTGTACAAATTGCCAATTGAAATTAATCATGTTATCTGCCAGTATAACCCAACTCCTCTCCAGGAATGCCTGGAAAGGTAGAGCGCAATACCGCACAACACCGCATTCACCGAGTCCTGCCCTTCTTAAGTGTCAACAACTCCGTGTTAACAACTCTATGATCTTTCAAGTCACTGCACGGAACCTTGGGGTAACCACAGACATCACCTGTCCTTCTCCTTTCACAGCTCTTAAACATCAGGACGATTTGTCCATTTCTTTCTATGTGTCTCAAAACCTGCTCAGATACTGTTTCAGTCCCTTGTCAGGCTAGACTACTGTAACTCACTTCCCAGCAGGTCTGCCTCAGAGCACCATTCGATCCCGAATGCTGCTCCACTGCGCCACTCTCTCCACTGGCTTCAAAACACTGATGCTTGACTATAAAGCCAAAAATGGACCAGCACCCTCTTACCTCCAATATCTTATCACACCCCACACTGCTCCAATCCTCTAGCACTGCTCGACTGGTCGCTTTATCTATTATTGGACAAAAAACTTCCCCTGAATGCCCGGACAGCTGAGACACAGGGTGTCTTCAAAAGATGATTGAAGACCTACCTCTTTCTAGATTAGCACTTTCAGTATGTATTCTTATACATACTGCCAAAACAGCTTTGACTGATGGTATTCTTACCCTGGGACTTGAATCAGTTTCAGAATATAGCTCTTTACAGTGACTTTAAAGTCCCTCTAGATAAGGGCGTCTGCCAAGAAGTAAATATATGCAAAGGTGGTTAAAACACAGAAACCAAAATGGTAGAAGCATGCACACTGTGCCAGCAGAAACAACGCTGTGTGTAGACAGTAATTTCACTGTGGTATTAAAGTTGTGTGATGATTGTAATACTTAACAGCATTCAGGCTGTGTGCAGAGTGTAATTTTGTTGCATGGTTTGTCAAGTGGTGTCTATATCTCCCTAGTGGATTAAGGGTGTTCCCCAGTGATGGTATTTTCTGTTTAATGTACACAGCCGTGGCAATAATAAATAAAAAACATGCAATCTACTTTTTTTTTTTTTCTTTTTTAGCTTTGATTACAGCATGGTGTTGGTTTAATTACATGCATGTTATTGTTCCAGTAAGCTTGTGGTGTCACACTTTTTTTATTTTAGTCCTGAGTTGTATTCATAGAGATCTTACGTTGAGAAAATGAGAGTGGAATCACTTTGTGGAAGCTTCTCCCGCACATCCCAAAATCACTTTTAATTAAGGCCATCAATCTGTGGTGCCAATTCGTGTGTGATAATGATTCCTCATGCTCCCTGAACCACTTTTTCACTGAATGAGCCTGAATTATTACTACATGTGGCTTAAAAATATGGGACAGCTTAACTGGATATATAAAACAATGTCAAAGAATGGACATAAAAATGGTGTTTTTTCATTTCTGAGCCGTGCGATGACCTGGCGAGCGGTCCAGGGTGTTCTCTGCCCTTGCCCAGTGTGTGGGTGTGTGTGTTACAGGGAGGGGGTGATTTTCTAGGAAAAATGAGGTGAGATGATGTCCTGTGGAAGAAAATTTTAATGGTACATGATATTATATAATATGACAGATAAAATATTGACAATGTTTACATTACCTTCTTGATGAGTAGCCAATGGCAGTCATTCTACTGCTGTTACGGCGGGAAAAAGCCAGAGTGCATCATGAATATTCAATAAGATTGCAACTGAAGCTTTAAGAATTAGTCTGTCTTAACATTGTTTGTGATTGGACTGATAGGTTGCCACCAGTTAACCATTCAGGAATAAATTTACGTACTACAAGTCTTTGGCAGTCAAGCAACTGCTTATTGGTGTATACCTGAATATGTATGTTGCTATTTTGCTGATGGCTTTTACTGGTGGAAATGGGATCTTTTACTAATACTGTGGATATCGGCTGTTTCATTCATTCATCTTCTGAACCGCTTATTCCTACTTAGGGTCGCGGGGAGGCTGGCGTCCATCTCAGCCGACTCTGGGCGAGGGCGGGGTACACCCTGGACAGCTCGCCAGGCCATCGCAGGGCTATCGGCTGTTTACTAAGACTAATTTGTAAATTGTAAATGCTATCCTTTGAGACTCATTCTATGTCCAACACAATGGGTTTTTGTATTTACCACCTTTAGAAGTGCCAATTTACATAAATCAGCTTTTACATTTTTCTGGAAGTGTTTCATGTGTAATACACTTAACTCTTTGAGTAACCCTGACTAACTTTTTTTTTGGAATGTCTTCCTTCACTCGCCATCTACCAACTAGGTTAGGGCAACAGCAAGAATGTGCTTAGTCAGTGGTACCCTGACTGCTGTTAGGGACAGTGATGAAGAAGAGCAACTGTCAAGCCCTGTGCTAGGTACAGGACACCACCCTGCCTTATATGGCCAGAGTGTGTAAGGAGTTTCTGGATGAGGAAGTACTGTTGCAAACTGTCCAGGAGCTTTCTGATGCCCTGCTCCGAGTCTGGGTAGAGATCCCCAAAGACAGTATCTGCCGACTCATCAGAAGCATGCCCAGACGTTATCATTCATTTACGTGTCTCCACCCCACAACAGATCGGCCATATTTGTCTCCTACACCTTTGCAATCACTTCTGTCCAGCTACAGCTACTACTATGCACATCGCAGGTTGTCACCACAACAAAATCAGTGCTCAAACTGTCCACAATCTGTTACAGGAAGTAGGTTTATGTGGCTGACGTAAGAATAGTGGACTGGTGCTGATGCCTGCTCATTTGTGTTCGTGTCTGCAATGAGTAAGAGCATACCTGGCCTGGAGTGCTCTCACATAGAACTGCTTTATCATGCTTCACATTTTAAGTTGAGGGCATAGTGGTTAGCACATCCATCTCGCAGCAAGAAGATTTCTGGGTTTGAGTCCCCAGCTTGGGCATTTCTGTGTTGGGCTTGCATGTTCTCCCAATGCTTGCATGGGTTAACTTCAGGTACTCCAGTGTCCTCCCACAGTCCCCCTCCTGCTGTCCCAAATTGTCCCTAGGTGCAAGTGTGAATGGTTGTGTGTGTTGCCCTGGGTTGGTGCACCCCACTGTCGCCCAGTGTCGGCTGAGATAGGCTCTAGCCTCCCCGCAGCCATAGATGGATTAAGAAGTCTGGTAAATGCAAGGTCATGCAGATTCTAATTTTCCAGAGGTGACTTCTGAAGGTGGAATTTACTAGAGTGGACCAATCAGTTGTCATGGTTTCAGTACGCACAGATTCAGGTTGTGTGTAATGGCAGTCATACAAGATACTGACATGTCTGATCCAGAAAAAGTTAATAAACTTTTATTGTGGTGCTCTAGTTAATCTGAGTTTGATTTTAATGTCCTGAATTGTCTGTTGGACATGTGTTGTTTGCTTAAAAGTAAATCTTAAACTTTTGTAGAAATTTGCATGCCTTTAAATAAATTTAAGTGCTGCGTTGGAAGTTGTAGTCAGACTATGTAAAGAACTATGAAAAGTCACACCTAAATTTCAATATTGTCCAGGATAAGTACTGCTGTACACCATTGTGGTGAGGTTCAGAGGGAAAATTCCAATAGTTTAGAAATTGTCCAAATATTTATAGAAATAACAGTATGTGAGCTTTCTCCAAAACTGTCACAAAATTGTAAGTACTCAAATGTATAAAATACGTTAGCATATGTTTTTGTTTATTGGAGCTTTAAGACTCCCATTGCCAGGAAACATTAAAGACATTATTATATAAGACACATATATATTATCATAGACATCATTAAAGACATGGTTTGCCATGTTTGGTTTGGGAAAACTAAACTGGTCTGCACACAACCCTGGTTTTGTCCCGGGTTCGGTTAGGGCATTTCTGCATGGAGTTTGCATGTCCTCCCCGTGCATGCATGACTTTCACTTGGGTAGTCCAGTCTCTCCCTACAGTACAAAGACAGTACATTAGGTCATGTAGGTAATCTAAATTTACCCTTGGTGTGAATGTGATTATAAATGGCTGTCGGTGTCTGTATTAGCCCAGTGATGGATTTGTGACCTGTTCTTGGACAGCTGGGATTGGTTCCAGCATCCAGTGCAACCCTGGCAGGTAAGTGGTTCAGATGATGTAGGGATGGATAGATGTATCATAACATGGGCTTCTGGGAAACATATTTGTGGATTTGTACACTGCTATGGCTTGTTAGTCAGCGTTGCATAATGGATAAGACTGACTCTTTTTAGTGCTTTGTATGTGATTTATTCAGTAATGCAGTAAGGCTGTCTAGCCATTAAATTAAAATACACCTACCATGGAAACTTATTTTGCTTCAACTTACAATGTTTTATGTCACAAAAAGGGGGCATTTGTTGTCCTCAAATTTTTTTTCCATTAAAAACTTGACTGATGAATTTTATTTGAAACCAGACACACCCTTTGGACAACCACAACAACAGAGTGAAAACATTCCCACCCTTCTGAATCATGTGTATGTGTGTGTATATGTGTGTGTGTGTGTGTGTGTCCTGTGAAACTGCATTAAAAATATTTTCCACAGGACAAAGACATTGACTTTAATTGAGCAGTGAAGTGATGTATACAGAAGACAAACATCACACAGCATTTTTACATGACAGTTGGGCAGAATCTTTGATAGCAGAGTGTACTAACCTGATGTACCCATCTGGCTTCAGCTTATGAGCAAAGTTTGTTTGTTGTAAAAGATACAAATTCTATGGAATTTGTTTTGAGGTATGCTTAGAGCTCAGAAACTACATTATATATTCTATACAATTATAAAAGCTATAATTGTGAAGTTTGTACAACACATAAGCTTTATTTATTCCGCTTAATCCTATCAAAGTCATGGGAAAGATGGAGCCTATCTCAGTTGACTCTGAGCAAAGGTAGGGTACACCCTGAACAATTCACCAGCCTGTCGCAGGGTAACACACAACTATTCACAACATTATAAAGTAATTACTACTTTAAAAAAAAGTGTTGTAGGAATCAAAATTTCAGGTTATTTTGGAAGAAAACTATAAAATTCATGAAGAACAAATAAAGTGCTGTTGTATTGCTTTGAGTAAAATACAGGGCAGAGATTATTTACAAACCAAAGTTCAAATTTCAGTTTCAAATTCAACATACAACACAGATAGAAATAAATGAAACTTGATCCATTATATTTATATTCATGCAATATATTTTCACATGTTCTATTTTATAATGCATGTAATCATTGTCAATGTTATAATGTTTGTCTTAATGCAACCCAAAAATGATTTTCAACTTTGCCCTTGAAGCATTGGATAGTGTGAAATGATAACAAATGCATAGGTATCAGGTGACCTTAATTTCAGGCCATGCAGAGATAAAAAAAAATGAAGAGGCCTTCACGGATTAGGAGGCAGATAAAAAAACAGAGATTATCTGTCAGTATTAGATAGGGATAGAGTTGAGTCATCACTAATGACCCCTGGAAAAAAATGACGGAATCAGCACACTTGGAGGATGTTTGTCCTATTTTTTTTCTCCTTATCAAATAAACATATCACAGATATGGTGATGTTGGCTTCATGAAACATTCCTCAGACAAATTAAATTATTTAAAGTAAGGGGCAGTGGTGGCCTGGTGGTAGGGTGCTGGATTACTGATCCTAAGGTTGGGGGTTCATGCCCCACTATCGACAAGATGTCACTGCAGTCCCCCCAGAAGCTAACTGGGTTATTAAAGGCCAGCCATGTATCTCACTGTCTGTGGTGAGAGGCATGTAAAAAAAACATTGCTGTCATTCGTAAAGAGTAGCTGCATAGCCATCAACGTGTTTCTGCCCTGCGATGGCCTGTCGAGCTGTCCAGGATGTACTCTGCCCTTGCCCAGAGTTGGCCCTCGCCTCCCCGTGACCCTAGTTAGGATTAAGCGGTTCAGAAAATGAACGAATGAATGAATATTTAAAATAATGGCATGATTAAGTGCCCTCTGCAGGCAGAAAAGACTCAGGTAGAACCAGCAGGTAACATGTTGATAAGTATCATCTGTATTTTATTACAGACACCTGTTCATGTGTGTTTGTTTGTGCGCTTACAGACAGAGGCCAGTAACCTGAGACAAAGAGCTACAAGCTGTTTTGTGTCTCGGAATAATATTCCGTGAATGTTTAGGATATGTGTCTGAGTTTTCTGTATCCGGAACCTGAAATCTGCTACAATGACATTAACACCTGCACAAAAAAAAAAAAAAACAAGGTACGTGTGCTAAAGAAAAGCAATTATAGAGTGTTGACGTGTCTTCCTTCTGGTTTCTCTATTTTTAGTTATGATGCCATAGTTAGTCATGCTGGAGTCCCTGCTTGCACCCAGCACTAATAAACTCTTCTTTTACCATTACACTGCTATA
>JAOUQZ010044942.1:0-10928 GCA_028564935.1 Neosilurus hyrtlii | reverse complement strand
ATATTTATATATATAAAATTTCTTTTTTTTGTTTCCTGGAGATAGATTAATCTAATACAAAGAAGAACAGTAACGTAATATGTATTAGCAGCATGATGTTTATATTATTATTATTATTATTACTATTATTGTTGTTGTTATTATCATCATTATTAGCAACTACAATTAATAATTTATATCATTCACAGCACAGCAAGAGCAAGGAACCTGCTGATTGGGCTTTAAGAGTTTGAGCTGTGTGACTGAATGTAAATCCCAGATTGTGACATGCTGCATTTCTAAAATAAAATCACTTCCTCTGGACAATAAAGCCATGCACAAAGGTCAATGTTATAAAGCATTTTAAAGCAAATCTTTGACATTTTTTGGCTGCACTACTCAAATATTTACTTTTTTAACAGTATTTTGCAAACGTCTTTAGCACATGTGGAGGAATTATGTAACACAAACACATATGCAAATATAACGTTAGTATGTTTTTCTAAGAATCTTGCCACAGATCTTCAGATGATTTTATCTGATACTTGCCTGTGTATTTGTAGGAACCCCCTGAAAACCAATGGTATGTTTCTATGAAATGTGTTCTACTATATGTTACTTTTGTTACTGTTATGCAAATATTTTCTGTATGTTGAATTTTTTTATGAGTGGGAGTAAAAAGTAAAAAAGTACAAATACTTTAATAAATTTATACAAGTACAGTTCTGACACATTTTACAAAAAAATGTTTCCAAACATTATAAATTTATCGACTTGCTGTGTGGAACAGGCCTCCAGTCGTCAATGTCACCTGATGTTGAAGATAAGGAAGAGCTATCGTAACTGGTGTTAGGCAACAGGAGGATAATCGACTCTTCTTGTATTTAGGGGTAAAAACGTATATAGGTCACTCCACACTAAGTGGAACGATTGTGTTACACGAGGACTCAAAAACGATACTAGAAATTTCCCAAATACTTTCTACAAGCCATAAATTATTATCAAAGAACCCCTTCCAGAAAAAAAATTAAAAATAACAATTCATTAATTAATTCATTTTCTAAGTCATTAATCCTAATTAGGGTTGTAGGGAGATTGGTGCCTGTCTCAGCTGACTCTGGGTGAAGGGGGGGGTACACCTTGAACAGCTCCCCAGACCATTGCAGGGCCAACACACCTACTACCATTCACACTCACTCTGTAAGCTTTTAAAAGTCTAGTAATAATAAAATGAACAATACATATAGCTCACACGAAAGGTAGTAACTTACTAGGATCGAGTGCGCACCCGTGGATTGCGGACCACATGCAATTGTCCCACTTAGTGTGGAGTTACTCATATATTCTTAATTTTCAAAATCTGAATAAAATAATAAAAACGCTTCCAATAATCCAGTGAGTGGGAATAGAATAAAACAGTCAATCCATATGACTGATAGCCAGCTCCACACTCATTGCCTTGGCAGTCTATCCATGTATATTCAATTAAAGTTTGTGGAATAATTAGTAATTTTATGACAGTTAAATTTAAGAGGCCACTTTTAATAGGGATCTCCAATAGAAATGATCTCTCAATTTTTTTCACAGCTGTATATTATATTATATGATGAACATATTATATATTACATTATTCATCATTCATTCATTTATTCACCAAACTACTAAATACTCAGCCCACTCTGGATGAAGGTGGGGTACATTCTGTACAGCTTACCAGTCCATCGCAGAGCCAACACTGAACTAGGGTGATCAGAAACAGCCAGTTAGTCTAATGTGCATGTCTTTGGCATGTAGGAGGAAACCGGAGTACCCAGAGGAAACCCACAGAGGCATGGGGAGAACATACAAACTCAACACAGAACCACCCTTACAGATCCCAGAACTCAAACCCATGACCTTCTTGCTGTGAGGTGGACGTGCTAACAACGACTCAATGATGATGCCCATATTATGTTATTGCATTATATTATATTTTATTATATTACACTATATTATATTGGATTATAATGTATTATATTATATAATGTGAGGTTCAGTTAGCTTTGTACGGAAACAGCAGGGAAAAAAGGGCTTTAAAGGGCTACTTTTTAACAAGGACATTTCAAAGCCTGTCCTTCTGTACTTGTAATGTATTTCATGATTTTACCATTTTTTATACATATCTGTACTTTTGCTTAAATTAAAATGTGAATACTTTTGTGACCTCTAGGTCTACTTTTTGGAAGAATACTATTTAAAAATCTAAAATGATTTTTACTAACTCAGTAAAGAAAAACTAAACATTTAAAGCAAAATATGTATAAAATTAACTAAGGTGCGCATGCCTTGTGCACAGTATTGTACATATGCTGCTGCTGCTACTTTAGCTGATGATGATGATGATGATGAAGACAATAGTAATGAAAGCTAAATATTTTAAGTGCTGCTTCTATAAAGTCCTCCAATGTCAGACATGGTTTGAGCATTTGCAGGCGTCAGAGAAATCGCAGCTAATTAGGACAGCCAGCCGGGAGGTAGCAAGCATTCAGAATTTCGGAGAGCCGTGTGCCCTTTCAAGATTTCTCAGTGAAGGCAGACATCAAGATCAGAGTATGCAGCGAGCTTGATGTGTCCCTGTGTTGCATGTCGGGACGCATCAAGTCACCGGAGGTAACAGAGCTCAGCTCAGTCTATCCTATCTCTGATGCAAAGGGTGCAGGTCTATAGGAAAATACCTCTCGAACGTCGGGTAAGAACCTTTCATATGCTGCAATCATCCAGATTAAGTGATGTGGCAAAAAAAATTCTCTAAATATATACACATAATTTATATAAACATAAAGAAAAGCAAACTAAAATGGGATTCTAATAGTTTATTTTTTGTTTGTTTGTTGCTATACTGTATATACTGTTGCCTCCTCATTCAACCCATCCAAAGTGTGCACACACACGTAAACAGTGAGCACACACACACACACACACACACACACACACACACACTCAGAGCAGGGGGCTGCCACACATTGGGGCACCCAGAGAGCAGTTGGGGGTTTGGTGCCTTGCTCAAGGGCGCTGGAAGTGAAGGTGCAGCTCATTCCCCACCGCCATATATTTATTCCTGCTGGTGTGAGAATCGAACCAGTGACCTTTAGGCCCCAAACCAGCTTCTCTAACCATTAGGCCATGGCTGCCCCAAATATGTTTACATATTTTAACCATTACAGAGGCAGGTCAGGTGAGTCGAGCTTAGCGTTGTGTGGCTCATAGCGTCTACTCCTTGAAAGATTAGTACATACCACAATGAAAGTAAACCCCACTCTGTAAGTTCCATACTACATGGAAAGACAAGAGCAGCAAACTAAAATGAGATTTTTTTTTTTGGTTTATTTTTCCATTTTAAAGCATAAAATAATGACACTGCCTGCTCCAAGTAACCATCAACAACTGTGAGTGTCCATTTTTATTCAAGCGTCATTCACAAGGTTTTTTTTTAAGTAAAGATAGTGGACCCATGAAATCACGCCGTATATATGTAGTATATACTGATAGACATTAGTATTAAATACATTTTCCCATTTCTGATTAGTGAAAACACTTGATCATATTGATTCACTGCTATTGAATAACTTGATTATTACAGCGAGTGGCACGTGCCAAGATTCCTACTCACAGATATCATATAAGATAGATCATCTCCTCCCCGCAGCAAAATGCCAAAGCACTCCAGCCCTGAGCTGTAAACTTCATATTATTTTCTCACTATTTATTCTGCTGTAAGCATAGAGATAGAAGACTACAACAGCATAAACACTGAGAAAATGAAATGAAGTTTACAGCTCAGAGCTGTAGTGCTGATCCGTCTACCACTTGGTGCAACTGGGCTCTCTTATGATATCTATTCTTCTTCTTTCCCTGTGAGACCAATGAGAAAATGGCTGCAGCTTGAAAGACTTCCTGATCATCGCAAAATTATAAAGAAGGGTTTGGTGAAAAAAGGTCTAATTCTTGAAAATAAAAAATCTTTCTTTCTGTCTGTTGGAGGAAACCAGAGTATCGAAAAGAAGCCCATGCAAGTATGGGGAGAGCATGCAAAGTTCACACAGAAATGCCCTTTTGAGTCGGTGACCCGAACCCAGGTCCTTTCCGTGAGGCAGACATGTTAACCAGTACGCTACCGTGCTGCCCCTGACAGAACAGACTATACTACTGAGATAATAATTAATTCATGCTTATAAATGTTCATAGCAATCACTGGTAAGCCAAGTCACATTCCTAAATATTTCGCACTTTGGTCAAGAAGGCTCAGAAGCTTTTTTACACGTTTGTGTAATTTTACCAGCAAGAATGTGATTTCTTTCCCGAAAGAAGACTCCAGCTGAATGCTGTCCTTCCTCAGATGTTCCTATTTACTATTACAGTAAATCTTATCAAGGTCATCTTCCAACTTTATCTCATGGGAAACTTTTCAGAAAATTCACCAATAGGTTATATGGAAATGTACCTGTCAAAAATTATTTTTGTGTTTTTGTGGTGCCATTTAGACTTAAACCATAATTATAACCAGAGATACATTAAGGTTTGCATAACTAGCATTAGGCTATACTCTTCACACAAACTTCAGCATTAATAAATTAGAAATAACTGTACAAAATTACCATATTCATTACCGTATTTATTATGTGAATTCAGGTAAACTGTTAATTAAATTAGAAAAATACATAAATATTTTAAAGCTGTTAAATTAAATGTTAAGAAATGTACATTCTTTTTTTAAAAACTCAAAATAAACTAAATGATTAAAATCACATTAACCTTAATTATGTCAATAAATGTTACTAAATAAATAATTTATAATCTAAAAAACTGAACTCATCTGTCCACATAAAAGTATTAGAAAAATTATGAATATTTATTAATTTTTAAAAATGTGTAATTTATTTTCAGTCAGGCGACAAATATGTATAAATTAATCAAATTGTATATATTATACATGTAACACTTTAATGGATGGAAAATTTTTTGGTTTTGCTAAAACTGTTTGCAACAAGCTGCCGATGAAATGTTTTTCACACATTCTGACCTGATTCAAATGGCTTTTTGTACATTGGATAATGTGGAAAACACTGTTCTGCAAACAAACTGCATATTTCCTGCAAGCGAACTCTTCAGCATGCACGAAAGGCCTTTTTTTGTCTGAACACAGAAACCACTTCATTCAGGCACACTAAACTCAATTACATTTGTCTGCAATATTTTTACGTACCTGGAATGACTGCACACAGAACCGTGCTTTCAAAAATTCATCCAGATAAAAATCATGGTGTGCAGACCACTCGAGTCTCGAGTAAATGCTAAACATTTTACCAGATGAAATCATGTTTGTCTCTGGACCATTTAGCAACTGTTTACTAAAAGCCCTGATCATGTACATCCAACATTATTTGCCGAACGGCTTAATCCTATTAGGGTCGTTGGGAGGTTGGAGCCTATTTCAGCCAACTCTGGGCGGAAGGCAGGGTACACCCTGAACAACTCACCAGACCATTACAGGGCCGAATAAGGAACAATATATATGAATGTTTTACACTAGTCAGTGTACCAACACATTTTATCAAATTAACCAATTTTATCCCCCAGATATCATGAACAGAACACAAATCAATTCACACAAAACAACACAGTACTTACAGAGAGCAAAATACACTATTTGTGTGTGATGATATCCAGGTATGCTGGAATATAGTAATAGGAATATATTGAATAATTATAATTCTGATCTTACATTATGCCAGACATTAACATTGGCTGACCTGACATTAAGTCATATTTATTCATATTTATACATTTCACTGGCACAGCTGGCTAACTAGCTAACATGAGCTAACCTGCCAAATTTCTGAGAAACAAATATGAAAAAATCATACCCATAAATCTATACATTTCACTGACAAAGCTAACGAAGTAGCTAAAGTAATCTATTCTGACAGGAATACTCAGAGAAAAGTTGTCATACTTATACATTTTCACCTCACTTACTAAGAACGCTAATGTGCTGCCTAACATCCATCAACTTGACAAGATTACCGAGATAACATTTAAATTCTGCAAGGAGTATGCATGTTCTTCTCGTGCATGCGTGGGTTCCCTTAGGGTACTCTGGTTTCCTCTCACAGTCCAAAGACATGCACATTAGGCTAACTGGCTGTTCCAAATTGCCCCCAGGTGTGAGTGAGTGAATGTGTGATTGGTTGGTTGTGTGTGTGTGTGTGTGTTCTGGCCCTGCAATGGTTTAGCGATCTGTTCAGGGTATATCTCGCTTTCACCCAGAGTGGGCTGAGGTAGGCTCCAGCTTCCCCGCAACCCTAGTAGGATTAAGCAGTTTGGTAAATGAACTAGTATTTGAGTAAGCATTCAAGAATATTTGTATAATTTAACGGCAAACTAACTCATCAGAGCTTTAAGCTTTAAACTCATATTTATACATGTGGTCGTATCTATCTAGATGACTAACATTCAAAACTTTTCTGAGAAATGTGACTTTGATTCTGTGGGAACAAAGAGATTGTGTAGTGTCTTCAGTATATTCAATGACCTAAAGAACGCTAATTTAATCAATTAGATTACAGTGTTTGTCATCATAGTGTGCAGAGCTTCAAGTACAAACACCATGACATTAAAATAAAACACTGAATCAGATTAGAATAAACAAAGAACCATCTTGAAACCCTATAATTCTAAGTAGGAATGAAAAAAGCATTAATATGCTGTTCGATTATCTTAATCCCTGCTACAGTATTTTTTTCACAGGGTAGCCTACTTAGGAAAAAAAAATTTACCTTATTTTTAAGTATTGCGTCTTAAAAATCTAAAATGTATCTGAACTCATTTGTGTTATACAAATATTTTCCAAGCACACTGCACGCAGCACTATTAAGTGTTTTTTACTCTGTCAAGCAAGTCTGCCCTTCAAACCACACCAAAGCTACTTCACACAACTATTTGCCCAACTACCTTAAAAAAACCTGTCACCATGACAGCTGAATGTGTTTCACAGCTTATTGAGTTCTAAAGTTAACATTGATGCACTATGCAGTAGTTTCATATTAGTCATTCTCAATCTTTGTACATTGAGAGGATGTATCAGTTTGCACACCTCTCCCATCCCAACTGTGACACTGATAACTTAATATACCGATAGTCATTTATTTATAACACCATCACACGTACAGACAAAAGGCTTACAGGCTTCGTAACGCATTTATATAGGAGGAAGGATCTCAACAGAAAAAAAAGTAAAAATAAAAAGCTTAGGTTTTTTTTCTCGTTTTGTGGTCCTTATGACATCTTTCTGTATGACAGAGTAAAATTAGTTCCTCTTATGATATCATCACTTCCCTCATTTTGAAATTTGTGGTAGGTAATACTTTATAAAATACTATCTTCAGAAATTCAACTGAATTTAAATGACTAAGGCTGATGTGGTTGGTTTTGTAACTCCACTCTGAACCCTCTGCTTAGCCATATTAAGGTTCCTTAAAGATTTTATCAAGAGACTTGTTTAAAAATATGATGACCAGTTTGATAAGTATCACTTTAGTTGTGGCACTAATTTCATTTTCCTCATTCTTCTCTCAAGTCTGTCTGAGAGAACATCTTAAAGAGAAAATATGATTATAATGAAATTTCAGACATTTTCATCTTAATATGTTAATTTAATATTATGCTCTTAGAACTTATAATGCTGTGAGCAGATAGGATGAAAAGAATTACAGTAAATAAAAAAGAGCTTCCGGTGTGTGAGTTGTTTTTTCTTTTTTCAGAGAACTCCAGCAAGACATCACATCATAATCAAACCAGGTATATTTTCATATAATGTCAGAACTTTCTATACACACATATCAAATTTATTTCATTTTCTGAACTGTTTTATCCCTTATTAGGGTCACAGGGAGGCTGGAGTCCATCCCAGCCGACTCCAGACGAAGGTGGGGTACACACTGAACAGCTCGTCAAACCATTACCAGGCCAACACCGACTCACACTCACAGTCACACCTAGGGGCAATCAAGGATATCCAGTGAGCCTAATATTTTGACTGTGGGAGGAAACCGGAGCACCCACAGGAAACCCACACAAGCATAATGAGAATATGCAAACTCCAGACAGGACCTCCTACAGTCCAAAAACATGCACAGTAAGCTAATTGGCCGTTCCAAATCACCCCTAGGTGTGAGTGTGAGGGGTTGTATGTGTGTTGGACCTTAAATGGTCAGGTGAACTGTTCAAGGTGTATCCCGCCTTCGGTCAGACAGGTCAGAGCTATTTTGTTAGCTGGGTGGTTTTAAAGTTATGGCAGGTCAGTGCATACTGTAGATATCTTAGATAAAATAAAAAAACATTATGCACATTAAAAATAAGACCTATTTCAGAAGTGAAGAACTGCTTTCGTGTTGATCGTTCATGAAGTGGCTAAACGAAGGACACAAGGGCAAATTTAAAGATCATAATCTGTGTCCATGGTGGGGGCCAGAGCACAGACATGCTGCGTACAATGACGATAATTGATAATCAAATTATATATATTCATAAAATAAAAATAAGAAAAAATGAAAAATGCATTATAAGAATTTCACAGTGAAAAAAATAAACAGCTGGGGATAAACAGGTAAAATATTCAAGGGCTAAACACAGAACAGGAGCACCCAGTCGGGTAACAAACCACTGACACAAAACTGAAACAATGGCATATTGTAAAACATAAGCAAAGTGCATGGAGAGCAAGCAATGACAAAGGACAAGCTATGCTCATCAAAGGGAAGTCATGGCACTGGTCATTATTCTGGCATGATAGGAACACACCGTGTGAATAACGTGTTGTTTCTGGCTTGGCGGAGGTTTCGCCCTCTCCAAGTGCTCATGTTGCAATATTGAGACTATATTGTAATATTACCCAAATTGAGTGGTACACTTCCATGTTGTAAACGTACAGAATCGGGTTTTAAAACGTTTTAATTTTAAATTAATTTAATTTTAATGCTAATTACATTTTGTAATTTTGTGCATATACTTTGAACAGATCTGACAAAATAAATGTTTCCAACTTCATTTTCAGGGACACCAGAAGACCACAAAGTCCATCCTCTCATTTCACATCAACACTTTCTTGAACTGAAATTCCTATGTGTGTCATTTAATGTGTTATAAACAGGCATGTGGTTACTACTCAAAACACCTGGGATCAGCTTAGAAGGTGTCATTCTACTTCTGATTAGTCAAAAATTACAGATGTTGTTTAAAGCAATCAGGATGTTTGAAGATTTTCAGATGCAGTTTAATGGCCCCAGGAAATTCTCGTTGGTCTCAAACCTTGAGTTTATTTGTATCAAAAAAAAGTAGTGCATCTATCTGTGGTTTAATCTTATGGCTGGATGGAAGCTTCAGATAACACATTTCTGTAAATCACTATTTGATTGGTGTGTTAAACTAGCTGAGGACAGAAATCTCAATAAGGCCCAGCAGGACAGCTAGTTTATTTAACAAAGCATTATGCTAAAATGCATGGACGCAAAGTGTCATATTTTCCTTTTGAGTCTAATTCATTTGGAGACACGTTTCTTTTACTTTTACATCTTTAAAAAATGTGTCAGTGTTATTCCAGTTTTATCCCCTAACCCTATATTTCACAATTAAATAAAAAGCACAGGAGATCCAGTAATTCAAGCACAAGCATTTCCAGATCCTGAATGGAATTGATGAACATGTCATAATCATAATTACACTGGTTTTAGAAAAGAATCATCCCCTTCAAAACATTGATATTTTGTTGCTTTGCAGCCTGAATCGAACACACACAAAATATATTTTCAATCTGAATTTAATTAATGCAACTTTTAACATCCAAGGGAAAGATATAATAGCAACAGTTCAGTTCAGAAAAAAAAAAACAATCACTTTCCACTTCTTGATTATGGACTTGACTGTGCTCCTAGGGACTGATAAATCTTTTGAAGGTTTTTGTATCCATCTCCATCCACAATTTTATCCTCAGATCTTTTGACAGTTCCTTGCCACCCATAGTTGACCCACAGTTCAGTGACACTTCCAACCACTGGAATGTTCTAGGAATAGCTGTTTTTGTGCTAATCAAAAAATTAAAAACGATCACAGGTGGAAGCCAATGAGCTTGGTGTGCAATGGAGTAGATGATTACTTAAACCTGATTGAGTTTAGATGTGTGTGTGTGTGTGTGTGTGTGTGTCTTCATTTCAGGCTATAAAGCAACATTTATTCTATTCTATATAATATACATATCAATTTTTGCCAACTCTGTGTGAAAGGCAGGGTATACTATGAACAGCTTGCCAGTCCATCACAGGGCCAACACACACACACACACAAAACCATTAACCATCACACTCATAACTATGGACAATCTGGAACAGCCAATTAGCCTAATGTGCATGTCTTTGGACTGTGTGAGTAAACTGGAGTGCACAGAGCAGACCCAGTCAAACATATGTAAATTCCATACAGAATCACCCTCCTGTGCCTGCGACTCAAACCCAGGGCGTTCTTACTGTGGACATAATAACCAGTACACCACAATGCCGCCCTGCATAGCAACAAAATGTAAATATTTTGAAGGTGATTCTGATTCTTTTTATATGCACTATATAATTACATAAAGTAATTTATATAATAATCTGAGTATTGCATTTTATCTTTATGAATGAGTTGTGTTTTTGTATGTTGACATGCTTCATGTTTTAGAAGACATGCAGACTATACTTTGCTAGGTTTTCCTGTGATAAAGATCAACACACGTCCGCGCAGTAGTAAACGACAAAAGAAAAAAACATGCGTAAGCGACTGCACAGTTGCAAAATAAAAGTGCTTGAAACACACACACACACACACACACACACACACACACACACACACACACACACACACACACACACACACACACA
>JAOUQZ010044941.1:0-10929 GCA_028564935.1 Neosilurus hyrtlii | reverse complement strand
GTGTGTGTGTGTGTGTGTGTGTGTGTGTGTGTGTGTGTGTGTGTGTGTGTGTGTGTGTGTGTGTGTGTATGTGTGTGCGCCCACTCATGGGAGACACTCTTCCCTCTCATGTCAGATCATAAATCGCTTCCATATTGAACTTTTCCGCATTCCTTGGGCTTTTTGGTAACCATGACAATTGGTTGTCTTTCCCCAATAGGCCATCACCATCCAAGTGTAAAATAATGAGAGAGAGATAGAGGAAGAGAGATAGATTGAGAGTGTCTGTCTGTCAGGAGTTTCTATCTATCTTTTTTTTTTCTCTCTGTAATCAAACTCAGCTCTAGAGCACTATGACAGATACTGAGTGGCTCAGATACGTTTACATCTGTATTTGTAGTTCAGTAATCACTTCGAGGTCTCTTCCCGATTGACACGCCCAAAACCCCACACCACGGAGGTGTTCGGGACACATTCTAATCAGATGCCCGAGTCATCTCAAGCTATATATATATATATATATATATGGACGGCACGGTGGCGCAGTGGTTAGCACTGTTTGCTTGTTCTCCCTGTGCTTGTGTGGGTTTCCTCTGGATACTCCAGTTTCCTCCCACAGTCCAAAAACATGCACAGTAGGCTAATTGCTGTTCCAAATTACTCCTAGGTGTGAGTGTGAGTGCAAATGGTTGTGTGACTGATGGCCCAGTGATGGCCTGGCAAGCTGTCCAGGGTGTACCCCGCCCTCGCCCAGAGTCAGCTGAGATGGGCACCAGCCTCCCCGCGACCCTAAGTAGGAATAAGCGGTTCAGAAAATGAATAAATGAATATATATATACCTCTCACTGGAAATACTATCAGTGTTCAAAAGTAACTACTGAATATACAGCACAAATCAACCCCAACTCTTTAGGAATTAACAGTTTTCCTTTAGTTGTCCTTTTTTTTCCTCTTTTTTTTCCAGCGGAAGAGATGTAACACAATGTATTAAACGTGTTTTTCAATAATCCAGCAATAATCAGTCCTACCAGAGTTCAGAAGAAAAGGAAAAGTCCACTTCTTTCAGGATAGTTAGGTTGGCTCGCCACAACTGCTGAAAGTCTGAAACTGATGTAGCATGTAGAAGCAGCAGAAAAGAGATCCACTCGCCAGACGAGATGATGAATCCAACTCAAATATGCACAAGGAAAAAAACCCAAACAAGAATTATTATACATTTACTCTATCTGTGTCCACCTGTAATTAAGAGCTGCAGTTATTAATAAGAAATTACTCCTCGTCATATAAATTATACACGATGCTAATAAACAAGATTAAACATCTCTACACGTATTTTCTTAATGAACTCGACTGTGTGAATAGAATTGTTCCACCCACAATCTTTGAATCTTTTTAGGAAAAGACTATTGAATAATTAATACCCAGTAACGTGGGTAACATCGCTCTCGCGCTCTCTCTCTCTCTCTCTCTCTCTCTCTCTCTTCCTCTCTCTCTCTCTCTCTCTCTCTCTCTCTCTCTCTCTCTCTCTCTCTGCTTGCTCCTGTTTTCCATTTACACTGTGGCTGCATTACCTCTCTAATATTAACTCTTGAAATGCCCCAGTGGCACAAATTCCGATATATACATTCACATTTAATACAATACAGGATATACTCACTTATATATATATATATATATATATAAAGACAAATATGGAATGGGTTTAGCAAATAATTTAATAACTAAAAGCACAACAACAAAACCAAATGTGGGAAAACATGTGACACTATGCTTCTTGAATATTATCATTTTGATAATATTGTTAGTTTACATCTAAGATTGATGGAAATTCTAAATTTTAAAAAGAATTACGATTTGTCTTTTGTTCCATTAAAAAGTAATTTAATAAAATAAAAGATTGTGGACAAAATTATCATTCTTATTTATTTATTTTTTTAATAATATAAAAAATACAGCTTGCTGAAATGTTTGTTCAGTGCTGCCCAATAATTCTAAATTACTCAATCAGTCAAATTACTTACTCACTCATTCATTTCCAGAACCTCTTAACCCCATTAGGGTCGCAGGGAGGCTGGAATCTCGGCCAACACTGGTGAAGGCGGGGTGCACCTTGAACAGCACGCCAGATCATAGCAGGGCCAACACACACACAACCATTCACACTCACACTCACACCTAGGTTCAGTCTGGAACAACCAATTAGCCTGTGCATGTCTTTGGACTGTAGGAAAAAAACTGAGTACCCAGAGGAAACCCACACAAGCACGGGGAGAACATGCAAACCCCACACAGAAATCCTTATTTTTCATCAATGTCGTCCACTGAGTCAGATTAAATTGATCAGACATGAAAGTTGAAATGAATTCACGCTTTTATTTTTCTGTTTATTTTTCTTGTGTGTATGCACTAAAAGTAGAACAGGGTTCAGATATGGGTTTATTCTGATGCCTCTGCAGAGGAAACGAAATCAATGTGAAAGCAGTACAGTGGCCAGAAACAGAGTCATCTAAAGTAAGACTTTACACACACACACACACACACACACACACACACACACACACACACACACACACACACACACACACACACAGCATTAAATCCCTGACCTGGAGCAAGTAACTAACATTAATTCAAAAGCACGGACAGTTTCAGTCTCACCGCTTAAAGATGACACTGAGAGGAGCAGCACGAGCCTTTCTAATAAAATAACGAGTGACTTTGTTACCTTCTGCTGCATTAAATCAGAAATGATGCTGAGTGTGTCAGTGCTCACAATAATTTATGCGCCTGTCAGTGTGCTGGATGTGGGGATCAATGAGGTCATCATACCAGACCAGAGTGACCAATCGTTAGTATGGTGGATGGTAGGGCAATGTTGTTAATCAATCAATACAGTGAAATCCACTTTAAGCTCCGCCCATCTTTGTAAGCTTCCTTTTAAAGCATGATAAATATTATTAGCTGTCCCAAAAAATATGAAGAAAGCTACAAAATACATCCTTCATGTTTTTCAAGGTTAAAAAAAAAAACATCACATTTTTACCTCCACTAAGGAGGTTGTCTTCTATCTCCAGTGTTTGTGCTTGTTTGTTAGCTAGACAATGGAAAAAAAGTTATTTTTGGATTTTATGGGTCAAATACTATATCCAGGAATTTTTTTAAAGGGTTCTTCAAATTTGTGAGATAGGATAATTTTTTACATTTTGGTTTATATGGGGATTGTTGGGCTTAATGGAGGTTTGTGCTCTCAGCTGTATTGCTACTTTGCTGTATGCAGTAAATCTCTCTGTTTTTCTTAACTGTGAGCTTCTTTTGAAAAAGAAGGGGAGAGTTCTGTTGGTTTCACTTAATAAAGAGCCATAAAATGAAGTCAGGTACATTTTATTCTAATTCTAGACAAACTCGTTAAGAAATGCTAATACCATACAATCAGTGCACAAACACTTATCTGAAAGGCCAATAACGTTGTGGGAATGAAGCTGGACTCTCTGACGGTAAGGTTTGGAGAGGAGAATGTTGTCCAAGATAAGGAAAATACTGAACAATACCTCCCACCCGCTTCACAACCCAAGTGAGAGACTGATACCACCTAAATGTATCACTGAACGACACAGGAAATCATTCCTACTTGTGCCAACTGTACAACTCCTCCATATAGCAACATCATACACTGTTATGCATTTACATTTTGAACTACATTTACATTCCACTGTTTATCATATCAATTTTTTTGTAATATTCTTAAATATTAAGAAGTTTATCATCTTTTTCTTTACTTGGTAATAAGCAACTGTGTGCACACAATTTCTTCTGGTATCAACAAAGTATTCTGATTCCGATTATACATCCCTAATATTTAAAGGTGCAGTCTGTAATATTTAAAAGTCTTTTTGGGACTGCAATAAACATATTATGGATAAAATATGTTATGCAATACTGCCAAGTTAGTCAGTAGATCTCTGTATCTTCTCAATTTCTTGCTTCTCTTTTAGTTATTCTGGGCCAGAAATGAGCTCCACCCCCAAGCCAGAAAAGAAGAGCTCAGCTCTGGCTATTATCGATCAGCATTTTAACTTAACAAGTGGAGTCACTCAGGAGCATCATGAATTAGCATCTAGTGTCTCACTTCATTTTAGATTATTAAGGAAATGACAATCATAATGCTATTCGTTATACAACCCAACCATATAAAAGTGCAGTATGTCCAATTATTATTATCATCATCATCATCATCAGCATTATTAATCATATTACTGGTATAGGGCTGCATGGTGGCATAGAGGTTAGCGGGCACAGCAAGAAGGTTCTGGGTTCGATTCCCCAGCTTGGGGTGTTTCTGTGTAGAGTTTGCATGTTCTCTCCATGCTTCTGTGGGTTTCTTCCGGGTACTCCAGTTTCCTCCCACAGTATAAAGACATGCACTTTAGGCTAACTGGCTGTCCCAAATTGACCCTAGGTATGAGTGTGAATGTGAATGGTTGTGTGTTGGCCCTGTGATGAATTGGTGAGTTGTCCAGGGTGTACACCGCCTTCACACAGAGTTGACTGAGATAAGCTCTAGCCTCCCCGTGACCCTAGAAAGGATTAAGCAGTTTAGCAAATGAAAGAATAAATGAATGAATATTAGTGTTATATAGTAGGTCTCTCTAGGTTCTATTAACAGGCAGGCAGAAAAGGGCAGGCCGGCCCAGATATCTAAAATAATAATATTTTTAATAATATACTGTGTATATTATAGTAATTCATATTATTGATTCACTGCAATGTATGCAGGGCATCTACCCTGCTTCAACATCAACCACATAAGCCATGAGTCCGAGCTTTAAGGAGGGACAGATACTATAATAAAATATATATATATATAATGAGACAGACAGATGAAAAACATGATAAAATGAAGATGAGTAATGGCAGGACACACGTGGAGCACTGACCTTTTCCACCTCACCACGCTGCCTCCTCTTCTGCTCCACAGCAGCACGGCGATGCTCCTCTCGCTGACGCTGCTCCTCCAGACGCCTCGTCCGCTCCTCCAGCGAGCGCTCATACTGCTTACGGAAGCGCTGCTCCTTCTCCCATAGCTCTTTCTCCCGAGACGCTGTGCACATGGTGAAGGGGGTAAATGTAAAATAACTATACAGAACATCTCATCTCATGCATTCCATCATGGCTTTTCAACACTCTGTTAGTTTAAGTGAAGGTGACTACACGAGTAGGTTTCCTCCGGGTACTCTGGTTTCTTTCAACAGTCTAAAGACATACACATTAGGTCAACTGGCTACTTGGAATTATCCATAAGAGTGAATGGTGGTTTGGGTAGGGTTAGTCCTGTGGTAGTGTAGTGACGTGTTGAAGGTGTAACCCTGCCTCTCACCTGAAGACAGGATGCTTCCCTGCGACCCTGATAGATGGATAAATGGATGGATGGACTATTATTCAAAATACTGTATTTTATTCTGTAGGCTTCACATCTTGCATCATTATCCTTGTTTTTGGATTATATTTTGCGTTAGGTATTAAAATGAATAATATTTGATAGTTGTCTCTGATATGTCATGATGATGTCAAGATTTTAGTCAACATACCCTGAGTCCTGTCTCTCTCCTCCCTCCGGTCTCGGGCTAATCTCGCTCGGTCTTTCGTTGAATCTTTAAGAAGAGAATTAAGTGCATTAGGTGTAACAAAAACACCCACGTTCTGACAGAAAGAGCGCACACACCTTTTTGGATCAGATTTAGTCATGCATGTGCATGTGCATTAAATCTCAGCTTCCTGGTTGTGTTTAATTGTCCATTATTATGGATATGAATGTAGACTGAAAGTGCAAAGAACAAAACATCCTCATTTCCCCCCTTATTGCATGTCTTGTACTCTCTATTGATTATCGCATCTACATAGACAAAGATTGAAATTATTGGAAAAAAGGAATGCCTCCATGTTGAAATGAGATCACACCTATTTTAGGACAAATCAGTGAACAGAATTTCCTTCAGTGTGTTCTGGTAATCTTAATCTTCATTAAAAAAAACCCACAGCATTAATTGATGCTGAAGACAATATGACTCTCATACATCTTCCAGGTTATTCACAGATTTTTCTTCATCGTCATTTTTATTATTATAATCCTGCAGCAGTATGCATCTGTGCTTGAGAGTGCAATGCATAAACCTTCATAGATCTTCATTTCCAGCATTTCACTGTTTTCTGTGCATTCCTGGAATCATCTCTTGTACACAGACAGATCTCTCCTTCTGTTACATCCCTCATCATCTCATCTCACCTCATCGTCTAATCCAATAATCATGCTCCAGCCTGAGAAATCATTCAGAAAAAGTATTCATGCCTTCATACTTAAAGATATTTATGTCACTCACTTGACTTCTCCACAACTGCAGCCATCTTCAGTTCTTCCTCCATAAATAATGCAAAGCTCAGATGAAAAATGGTCACTGTGATGGATCACACTCGGCTCTGTGTACTATCTGCATTATATGATTTAACATGAAGTGATGAATAAAGGGAATAATAACCAGATCCGTTTCTCTCCGTGTGCTGGGTTTTTTTTTAATCCATTTCTTTAGCAGATCAGCCAATAAGGAAAGCGCGCGCGTCCCGGACAGTGTGTGAATGGCAAGCGCGCGCTCGTAAGGCGCTGAGGATTACGTCATGGTCGGACGTGGGGCGACATATGGTAACCATGGAAACTGCTTCTTCAGGAGAAACGAAAATCAGCTCCCATCCAAAGCTACACGAACGTAAAAACATACCGATATAAATCTCTCTTTATAACATCATACTTTCACCTGCGGTTTACAGAACTGCAGCTTCACTCACATCTTTCAATATTTCATTAAAAAAAATCACAGAAAGGGAAAATTGCTTTCATTAACAGATAAAAAAATAAATAAATAAAATAAATTTAAAAAATGAACAGACTGAGAAAGAGAGAGAGACTGAGAGAGAAAGAGAGACTGAGAGGGAGTGAGAGAGACAGAGAGAGAGAGACTGAGAGAGAGACTGAGAAAGAGAAGACAGAGAGAGAGAGAGACTGAGAGAGACAGTGAGAGAGAGCCTGAGAGAGAGCCTGAGAGAGAGAGAAACTGAGAGAGACAGCAAGAGAGACAGCGAGAGAGAGAGAGAGAGCGAGAGAGAGAGCCTGAGAGAGAGAAAGAGACTGAGAGAGACAGAGAGAGAGAGACTGAGAGAGAAAGAGAGACTGAGAGGGAGTGAGAAAGACAGAGAGACTGAGAGAAAGAGAGAGAGAGTGAGAGACTGAGAGAGAGAGACTGAGAGAGAGAAGACAAAGAGAGAGTGAGAAAGAGAGAGACAGAGAGAGAGACAGAGAGACAGTGAGAGAGAGCCTGAGAGAGAAAGACTGAGAGAGGGAGCCTGAGAGAGAGAGAGAGACAGAGAGAGACAGCGAGAGAGAGACAGCGAGAGAGAGACTGAGAGAGAGACGGAGAGAGAGAGAGACTGAAAGAGAGAGACAGACAGAGAGAGAGAGACTGAGAGAGAGCGAGAGAGAGAGAAAGAGACTGAAAGAGACAGAGAGACTGAGAGAGAGACAGAGAGAGAGAGAGACTGAGAGAGAAAGAGAAACTGAGAGAGAAACTGAAATAAAGAGAAACTGAGAGAGAGACTGAAATAAAGAGAGACTGAGAGAGAGAGAGACTGAGAGAGAGAGAGACAGAGAGATAGGGTCTAAGAGGGAGACTGAGAGAGCCTAAGAGGGAGACTGAGAGGGAGAGAGCCTAAGAGAAAGAAAGAGAGTGAGACTGAGAGAGACTGAGAGAAAGAGAGAGAGACTGAGAGAGAGAGGGACTGAGAGAGAGTGAGAGACAGAAAAAGACAGAGAGAGACTGAGAGAGAGACAGAGACAGAGAGCCTGAGAGAGAGAGAGCCTGAGAGAGAGAGAGCCTGAGAGATACTGAGAGAACGAGAGACTGAGAGAGAGACTGAGAAAGAGAGAAAGAAAGAGACAGAGAGAGAGAGAGACTGAGAGAGACAAAGAGAGAATGAGAGAGAGACAGAGAGACAGACAGAAAGAGAGAAAGACAGAGAGACTGAGAGGGAGACAGAGAGAGACTGAGATAGAGAGAAAAACTGAGATAGAGAGAGAGACTGAGAGAGAGAGAGAGAGACTGAGAGAGAGAGCCTAAGAAGGAGACTAAGAGAGAGAGCCTAAGAGATAGAAAGTGAGACTGAGAGAGACTGAGAGTAAGAGACTGAGAGAGAGACAGCGAGAGAGAGCCTGAGAGAGAGAGCCTGAGAGAAAGAGAAAGACAGCGAGAGAGAGAGAGAGAGACTGAGAGAGAGACAGAGAGAGAAATTGAGAGAGAGACAGAGAGAGTGAGACAGCAAGAGAGAGACTGAGAGAGAGAGAGAGACAGAGAGAGAGACAGCAAGAGAGAGACTAAGAGAGAAACAGAGAAAGAGAGAATGAGAGAGAGACAGCAAGAGAGAGACTGAGAGAAAGAGACAGAGAGAGACTGAGATAGAGAGAGAATAAGAGAGAGACTGAAATAGAGAGAAACTAAGAGAGAGACTGAGAGAGAAAAAGAGACTGAGAGAGAGAAACTGATATAGAGACTGAGAGAGAGAGACTGCGAGAGACAGCGAGAGAGAGCCTGAGAGAGAGAGCCTGAGAGAGAGAGAGACAGAGAGAGAGATTGAGAGAGAGAGATTGAGAGAGAGAGACTGAGAGAGACTGCGAGAGAAAGAGACTGAGAGAGACAGAGAGAGAGACTGAGAGAGAGACTGCGAGAGAAAGAGACTGAGAGAGACAGAGAGAGAGCCTGAGAGAGAGAGAGAGACAGCGAGAGAGAGAGAGAGAGAGATTGAGAGAGAGACAGAGAGAGTGAGACAGCAAGAGAGAGATTGAGAGAGAGACAGAGAGAAAGACAGCAAGAGCAAGACTGAGAGAGATAGACAATGAGAGAGAGACAGCAAGAGAGATAGAGAGAAAGAGACTGAGATAGAGAGAGACTGAGAGAGAGAGAAAGAGACTGAGAGACACTAAGAGAGAGAGAGAATGAGACAGACTGAGAGAGAGATTGAGAGAGAGAGCCTAAGAGGGAGACTAAGAGAGAGAGCCTGAGAGAAAGAAAGTGAGACTGAGACAGAATGAGAGACTGAGAGAGAGAAAGAGACTGAGAGAGAGGCAGAGAGAGAGACTAAGAGAGAAAGAGAGACACAGAGAGACAGAGAGAGAGACTGAGAGACAGAGAGAGAGACTGAGAGAGAGACACAGAGAGAGAATGAGAGACTGAGAGAGAGACAGAGAGAGAGACAGAGAGAGACTGAAAGAGAGACTAAAAGACTGAGAGAGAGACTGAAAGAGAGACTAAGAGACTGAGAGAGAGACAGAGAGAGAGACTGAGAGTGAGAGCCTAAGAGGGAAACTAAGAGAGAGAGAGCCTAAGAGAGAGAAAGTGAGACTGGGAGAGACTGAGAGAGAGAGAGAGAGACTGAGAGAGAGACTGAGAGAGAGAGGCAGAGAGAGAGACTGGGAGAGAAAGAGAGACTGAGAGAGAAAGACTGAGAGAGAAAGAGAGACTGAGAAAGAGACAGAGAGAGAGACTGAGAGAGAGATTAAGAGAGAGAGAAACTGAGACAGAGAGAGACAGAGAGAGAGAGACAGAGAGAGACAGCGAGAGAGCCTGAGAGAGAGCCTGAGAGAAAGAGAGAGAGAGAAAGAGAGAGAGACCGAGAGAACGACTGAGAGAGAGAGACAGAGAGAGAGAGACAGCGAGAGACAGCAAGAGAGAGACTAAGAGAGAGAGACAGAGAGAGAGACAGCAAGAGAGAGACTGAGAGAGAGAGACAGAAAGAGAGAGTCTAAGAGAGAGAGACTGAGAGAGAGACTGAAAGAGAGGCAGAGAGAGAGACAGAGAGAGAGACTGAGAGAGATACACTAAGACAGAGAGATAGACTGAGATAAAGAGAGACTGAGAGAAACAGAGAGACTGAGAGAGAGAGAGACTGAGATAGAGACTGAGATAGAGACAGAGAGAAAAAGAGAGACAGAGAGTGACTAAGAGAGAGAGACTGAGGGAGAGAGAGACTGAGAGAGAGAGACAGAGACTGAGAGACAGAGAGAGACAGAGACTGAGAGACAGGTGCCAGGACAACAACCTCCTCCTCAACGTCAGCAAGACTAAGAACTGATAGTGGACTTCAGTACTAAGCAGGAGAGAAATTACCAGCACCTGATCATCAACGGGACCCCAGTGGAGAGAGTGAATGGTTTCCGGTACCTTGGTGTTTACATCACGCAGGACCTGACATGGTCCTGTCATGTTAACACCCTGGTGAAGAAGGCGCGGCAGTGTCTCTTTCATCTCAGACGCCTGAAGGACTTTAAACTGCCCTCAAGGGTGCTAAAGACCTTCTACACCTGCACCATTGAGAGCATCCTGATGGGAAGTATCACAGCCTGGTTTGGGAACAGCACCAAACAGGACAGGCGAGCTCTCTAGAGGGTGGTGCGATCAGCAGAGCGTACCATCCGTATCGAGCTTCCTGACCTGAACACTATATACAGCAAGCGGTGCTGGACCAAAGATAACGAAGGACCTCAGCCATCCCAACAATGGACTCTTCTCTCTGTTGCGGTCAGGGACACGTTTCTGTTCCTTGAATGCAAACACTGAGCGAATAAGGAGGAGATTCTACCCGCAGGCCATTCAGGCCCTCAACCAGAACACTGGTTCCTGGACACTGTAGACTCTCCCCTACACATAAACATCCACCTCAGCTGACTGCTGCACACGGACACTTTACAGACAATTACTTGAAAAATCGCCACTGCATTACATTTCACTATATTGCTATATATATATATATATATATATATATATATATATATATATATATATACACACATACACACACACACACACACACATATATATATATATATATATATATATATATATTAGTATGCCATAT
>JAOUQZ010044940.1:0-10929 GCA_028564935.1 Neosilurus hyrtlii | reverse complement strand
CACACACACACACACACACACACACACACACACACACACACACACACACACACACACACACACACACACACTTGGAGCAGTCGGCAGCCACATTGGGGAGTTAGGGGGGTTAGGTGCCCTTCAGCTGTAAAGGTGGACAAAATGAAGGTCCTCCCGCCGCCGCCACCAAACATTTTTCCCCCTGGTCCGAGAATCGAACCAGCAATCTGTCGGTCCCAAACCCGTTCTCTAACCCTAAGAATATATATCCTAGCATATGTATTTAAAGCATATAGCAAAGTGTGTGTGTATGTGTGTGTGCGCGCGCACACATGTAAATTGCTTGGTATTTAGCTATTTATTGTAAAAGCATTTTTTTAAATTATTCTTTACTTCACCCTGTTGCCCTTAATGAGTAATTTGTGGGTGAGTGATTATTATTATTATTATTATTATTATTATTATTATTGTTGTTATTGTTATTATTATTATTATTATTATTATTATTATTATTATTATTATTATTATGTGTGGAGTTTGCATGTTTTCCCCGTGCTTGGCTGGGTTTCCTCCGGGTACTCCGGTTTCCTCTCACAGTCCATAAACATGCACAGTAGTCTAACTGGCTGTTCCAAATCGCCCCTAGGTATGAATGTGAGTGTGAATGGTTTTGTGTGTGTTGGCTCTGCGATTGCCTGGTGAGCTGAAATGGGCACCAGCCTCCCCACGACCCTAATTATGATTAAGAAGCTTAGAAAATGAATGAATGAATTATTATATATATATTATATATATATATAATAAATTTTATTACAAATGGTTGATATGGAGCGTCTCATTATCATCCTCCTAGGTATAAGTGTGAATGGTTGAGTGTGTATTGGGCAGTTGTGGCTCAGTGGTTAAGGCTTTGGGTTATTTATCCAAAGGGCAGCGATTCAATCCCCAGTGCCACCATACTGCCACTGTTGGGCCCTTGCGCAAGGCCATTAACCCTCAACTGCTCAGTTGTATAAAAATGATAAATGTAAGTCGCATCTGCCAAATACCACAAGTGTAAATGTATTAGCCCTGCGATAGGCTGGTGAAATGCTCAGAGTGTACCAGTCTTGGCATATCGCATATACTGTAGCTTTAGATACCACAATATTTGGTTGTAAAATGTTGCCAGAGATAATAACTGTGAAATAAATGTATTGACTGATCAACATCCTGGTGATAAGGCCTGGGATTGTTATATGCTATTGTGAGGTGCACTTCTGTGTTTTCTATATTGTCTCTACATTTTTTTCTGGGAAAGTTCACCAGAGAAATTGCTTTATTTCCATAGAGGAAAGAGCTGAAAGCGAAGAGCTTGAATGTCTTGAACACAGCAAACACACAACTTCAACTATGGACCTCACACATCATCACAGAGCAGAAGCAGGTAAGACAGCTGCAGTGCAGTTTCCAAATAAAGCAACCCTGGGGAAATCTGCAGCCTGTGGTGAACATGGATCCCCATCAGCATGAATTTGTCTCAGATTACACATGAAATGACATTAATTAAATTATTACATGAGAATAATTATAGTTATTGTGTAGTGTATCATTACAAAGCATCTGTGCAATAAAACCTTCATTTACTGCAATTAAGACCTTAACATAAAAGGGCATGAGGCTCATTTTGCATTTCCCCCCCTTTAGTCCTGACGTTTTCTGATTGCTATTCTCTGGGAAATCTGCTGGGGAGTGGAGGCTTTGCGTCGGTGTATGAAGGCGTTAGAAAGTCAGACGGACAACAGGTATGTAAATGGCAGCACATGTAAATGGCAGCACTGTAAATTGAACTGATCTCACCAAGATGAGAATTATTATTTTTTGCCTGCTAATGTATGAGCTGTTTTTAATCAGCATGCCAATCAAGTTTTTATTTATTTTTTTTTTATTGTTTTTGTTTTTTTATAGGTTGCAGTTAAAATCCTTAGCAGGATGGGCACTGACAAATACATCAACATTGTAAGTAAACTTATTTTACATAAATACAAGGATACATATTTTAGATGCAAGGCAGTAAAGTGCAGTGAACAATGGAGAAAGGATCATAAACCAACACCTGTCTGTAATGTGATGTTCATACAAATTGGTAAGTAGCCTGATATAATGTAAGCTAAAGCAAGGGGATTTTTAAATAAAGCTACAAATCATATACTTAAGTAAAGCTGAACTAATGCATGACTCCTGGTGCCTCAATATATGATTTAATGAAAGACGGATCATTAATTACTTTTGCTCTTATTCGTTGTTCACTTTTAAGAACACTAATGTACTCGCATGGAATGTGAAATTCTTGTTTTGTTCTGGTGACCTGTTTAAACTTTTGCTCCTATACCCTGGTCTTTACGGTAATATTTTGTCTCCTTTTATCCTTGGCATGCATGTACAGGTATTTATTATTATTATTTCATAGGATGGCGAAAACGGGGTGTTTTGACTGTGAGCAAATTAAGTGACTGAAGTCAGAAATAGGGCGGCATGTGGTGGGAGCACTTCCACCTCACAGCAAGAAAGTCCTGGGTTTGAGTCTCAGACTCGGACAGGGGGTTTCTCTGTGGAGTTTGCATGTTCTCCCTGTGCTTGTGTGGGTTTCCTCTGTGTACTCTGACTTCCTTCAACAGTTCAAAGACATGCACTTTAGGATAATGGGCTGTTCCAAATTTGCCCCTAGGTATGAGTGTTAATGGTTGCGGGTATGTTATCCTGTAATTAAGTGGTGAGTACTGTGTACCCCATCATTTTTGTGTAACAGACCAACCTTCCATTTTTAAGACCCTCTTGTAAAATATGGGATATGATGCAGCCCTAACACAAACCCATGCTAACCATGTTTTTTCTAATCTTAGCCTGGTGAGTCCAGTAAGTTCCATATTGAGGTGGCTTTGATGAAATTAGTATCAAAGCCACCTCAGTGTCAGAATGTCATCCAGGTCCTTGACTGGTTCGAGACACCACAGCACATCCTGCTGGTCCTGGAGAGACCCGACCCGTGCATGGACGTGTTCGACTTCCTCATGAGTCAGGGCGGCATGCTAGATGAAAGCTTGGCAAAGACCATCATGCGCCAGGTATGCGCCGGGTATTAACAATGAAAAGTAAAAACCTACAGCTGAATCATTTGGATTTGTTTGTGTATGTCCTGAAAGTATGTGCATGAGGGAATTGTTTTAATAAAGATCTACTGATATATACTATTGTTCGTTTGTAACTGTGCAATGTGAAGGTCTGGTCATGCTGTGAGCAATTTTTCTCCTTAAAATATAATACCTATGGTGGCACGGTGACACAGTGGTTAGCACGTCCTCCTTACAGCAAGAAGTTCTGGGTTTGATTCCCAGGCTCCGGTGTTTCTGCGTGGAATTTGCATGTTCTTCCTGTGCTTGCGTGGGTTTCCTCCGGGTACTCCGGTTTCCTCCTACAGTCCAAAAACATGCACCATAGGCTAACTGGCTGTTACAAATCGTCCCTAGATTTGAGTGTGAATGGTTTTGTGTGTGTTGCCCTGCGATGGTCTGGTGAGCTTTCCAGGTTCTTGTCCAGAGTCAGCTGAGATGGACGCCAGCCTCCCCACAACCCAAATTAGGATTAAGCGCTTTAGAAAATGAATGAATGAATGAATGAATTTAATATATGAAGCACCTTGTAATATGGTGTAAATATTTTGCAATGATTGAGATTGATTGTGTTCTCTTGATTTCATGCTGCAGGTGATCGAGGCTGCATGCCACTGCCACCAAAGGGGCGTTTTCCACCGGGACATTAAAATAGAAAACCTCCTTTTCAACACTGTCACCAAAGATGTGAAACTCATCGACTTTGGCTGTGGCGACTTATGGCAGGAAACACCATACAGTTGTTTTGCAGGTAATTGTACATTAAGTAAGAACAGATACAGCACAGAGTTGAATGGATTAAGTATCACATTTGCAACGTTGCTGATGGTGCTCCTGCTCTTTCACTTTAGGAACGCCAGTATTCTGTCCACCGGAATACTGCGAGAAAAATGAGTACCATGCCTACCCTGCAACTGTGTGGAGTCTTGGTGTGACTCTTTTCGTGATGGTGACTGGAGCGATGCCGTTCGAAACTAAAGAGGATATCGTTGCTGGGACTCTGACATTCCCGGCTGAGCTGTCTCAAGGTGAGAAAATGCAGAAGCATCACACAAGCATTACATAACAGAGACAAATCGAAAAGGAACAATGTTGAAGTTGGAAATGGAAGTAGTGACAAAATTTCTGTCTCTGTATATACAGCCTGCTGTCATCTCATCAGATGGTGTTTAGAACAGGACCCTGATCAGCGGCCGAGCTTCAGAGACATCAAGGAGCACGAGTGGTTTACGGGACGTCCAAAACAGACTTCAGGTTCACCCGACAATACATCACCATACCAAATTCAAATGAACTAAGATCGTATGTAATCCTGAAACCTATGCTGTAGATGTGTACATGACACCTGCCTGGTTGGTGTTGGTCACCTGATAGGGAGGCAATCCTTGATGGGAGGGAATTGGTTATGGATAAATTTTCTTTGTGAACCTTACACTGTGTATTTGTCTCCAGATAAACTCACCACCGAGGACCTACACGATCAGCTCCTGCCACACGATCCTACCACAATACCAACTCTTCCACGTCCTCTGAGGTGAGACCTCCTTTCTTCTTCCATTTAACCCTCAAGAACTGAACAGTAAATATGCAGCAGGCTAGTAGTGATCTGAAGCATACTATCGGAGTGTACGTGCCATAATCCATCTATCCTAACATCTTTTATAGCATCGCCAGGAAGAAGGAGGACCTGGACCAGCAGAAGGTCACTGACAAGTACCTGATTCAAAAAGACCGACACCCAGCCTACCGACTGAAGGTGTGTACATTAAAAAAGTATAATCAAGTCTTCAGTTTAGTTTTAAAGAACATTAAATGCTTAGAAATTGTAAAACATTATCCGCAGTGTTACTATTTGTTTGTGTAAAACTTCTTTCTTCGATTATGGAACAGATTCTTGCAGATCATAATTACTGCAGACGTCCACATTTGTCTCCTTACAGTCAGGCCTGGCTAAACCAGAAGGTATGTTATAATCCATCATTCACATCTATTTTTAAAAAACCAAAAAATATCCGCTTCTAAGGACACTTTCACGCATGTTAAAGGGTTTATTTTGGTCATGTGAAAAGATGATGCTGGAAAATGGAATTCCATATATACGGCAAAATAATAATAATAATAATAATAATTTTTTTTTGCTGATTGTCCGTAGCTTCCGAGAATAGTTCTGAAGTGGGTAATAATAACCATTTAATTACGGAAAAATAAGGAAAAGTGCTTTGTATGTATATACAGCCACATCAAACTGACAAACAAACGTAAGCCCTTGCCGACTAACTTGCTTCTGCCTTTGTCGACCGCCGAGCCCTCCCGGACAATTTGCCTACTCCAGACCTTGTCTTATCCATTATCAATGGATCCACCGATATCCATTAAACTTGGGTCTGTAGAATCGAGGGTCAAGTGTATTATTATTATGATTATTATTATTATTATTATTATTATTATTAGAAGAAGAATAAGAAGAAACAGACTTTGGAATGTTAAGGCTGTCCATTATCAAGTGATAAAGATAAGATCTAAACTCTGCAACACATTTTGTTCTGAATGGAGACAGTACTGAAGGTTTGCTGAGATGAGTTTGGGCTGAACTGGTTTCTTATAGGGGCAGTGGTGGCTTGGAGGTTAAGGTGCTGGCATACTGATCTGAAGGTTGGGGGGGTTAAATCCCCACTATCACCAGGTTGTCACCGCTGTTCCCCTAGTCCAGCTAACTGGGTTATAAAAGGCTAGCCATGTATCTTACTGTCTGTGGTGACAGGCATGCAAAAGAACCACTGCTGTTGTTTGTAAAAAAATAGGCGGTTGAGTTGCTGTCAGCGTGATTCTGCCCTACGATGGCCTACCCCTGTGAACCCGGCCTTCGCCAAGGGTTGGCTGAGATGGGTGCCAGCCTTCCTGCAGCCCTAATTAGAATTAAGTGGTTCAGAAAGTGAATGATGGAAAGGTATCTTTAGGTAAAATTTGGATTGATTGACAGCACAAAAACAGAACGAGACATTCGGAGAAATTAATGTAACGAATATTTGGGTGTTGATATGAAAAGTATTTTGTCTAAAGTGGATTTTAAAGCAATTTTATTCACTATTTACGAACAATTTTAAAAGAATTGAAATCAAACTCATTTTTATGTACGGTAAAAAAGCAGTCTCATCAAATATACTTATAATAATTTTTGTTGTTGTTGTTGTTGTTAGGAAATGTTGCCCACTCTGTTTTCTTACATTCCCTCAGGCCAAACAAAGAATCAGATGAAGAAGAAGAAGAAGAAGAAGAAGAAGAAGTGCAGCAAAAATCTGAACAGTTGGACCATCATACATCCTGCGGATGTACAACAAGAAGCCACTTTTATTTTATTTGAATTATTTAAATTTTTTGGAATACATTGAAAATTTTGTATTGTACACTAACATGTATACATTATATAAGGTTTTACATGTATACCACTCCCCCTTTCAAGCCCTGAAAATCTGAAAGCATATGTTACTTGGGTTTATACGGTATATATGTGTCTTTTTTTTTTTTTTTAAATACACAGCAATTATATTCAAAAAGTTAAATATTAAGCATTTTGTATTTTTATTAAGTATTTATATTGACAGATGACAGAGTTTTTTTGTTAAGAGTCAATTCAATTTATCAAATACAAGGTTTACATTTTCACGTATGTACCGAATTCTTTTATTGTACAAGTTTAAAGGTAAATTTTTTTTCAGGGATTTTAATTCATTTAATAAAACAAATGTGTTTTGCAAACTTTCCCTGGCTGGTCATTGATCCTCATCCAGATTCACTCATTCACTTTAAAACATCAACAAAGAAAAATAATTCATCGAAATAAATCTGCAACCAGGAACATACAATAACAAAACCTGATCACTGTTATATAAAAAAAACACTGGGTGAGTTGGAAGGAAGACGGGTGAAGAAAATAAGTGGGCTTCAGAAGTGTCACGTTACCGCTGCTAGACTTAAACTGTATTTCCCATAAGCCTACATGAACTACCAGTTCCTAGCGACTGGCACCCTCTGTGTCACGCACTCACTCACTCACTCATTCATTCATTTGCTGGACCTAATCCTTTTAGGGTTGCAGGAAGCCTGGAGCCTATCTCAGCCAAGTTACCTTAATGTTCATGTCTTTGGACGCCCTCTTAATGCCCGGGACTCAAACCCAGAACCGTTTTTCTGTTGATTGTGCTAACCACTATGCCAAAGTGTGAGGGTACCATCTATACTGTATGGGGTAAAAGAACTAATGCTCCTCTACAGCATGGCTTTTAAATAAGAGATACCCACCTCATGGCATCCATAGTGCCATTGCTGTTATTTTATGAAATAGATTTTTTTCAACACTACAAACTAATACTGTCTCCACGGGCTTGCTCATTAGGGATGTGTAGGGGGTTGTAGAAAAATGTTTAAATTCCTCTTTAAATTACTTTTACTTGGAAAAGCTGCTTTGTGACAATATCAATTGTAAAAAGCGCTATACAAATAAAACTGAATTGAATTGAATTGAATTAATACTAGATGGTACATTTTTTCCCCATCATGATGAGGCTCCAGTAAAGAGTCTGCAGAGACTGGGAGATGCGAGGTAGGAGAATAGAAGAATGGAAGCCTGTTGTGTCCCAAATAAAAAGAATGAGCTGCAATTAAGGTGATTATTCTTGTTAGTCAGATATGCAAGGTCAAAAGTCTCCACTTTATTTCTGATGAGTTGGGAAAATGAACCTGCAACCTTATCTAATCAGATGTCAATGAGTGCCTGCTATATATCCGTATGGTCCAAGATGCAAACAACGTGACTATCGTTGTCAGAAAGCAAATCCTGTTAAAGAGTAAAGTCCTAATAAATTACACACTGGCATGCTCAGCATGTACCCTGCCTTCGCCTAGAGTCGGCTGATTGGCTCCAGCATCCCCACAACCCTTAATCGGATAAGTAGTATGATAATGGATCATTTATATATTTAAAAATAATTTTAAAAATATATATCTACTGGAGTTATGACAGAAATGGGCAGCCTGTTTGGTTCACTACTTGGGGGTTAACAGGCATTAGGATATACTGCACGGGAATGAGGTGATCTGATTGGTCTGCATTCTCAGGTTTATAAATCATCATTCCGTGTGGAATCAATATGACAGACACTTACAGTTCATCATGGGCTCTCGAGCAGGCAGTGTGCTCATTATTTTACCGTAACGTAAAAAGTTGTTGTTGTTGTTGTTGTTGCTGGCATCCTTCTGTCTTCGGGGGACGATGGAATTGTGCTTATTTGCACATTCTTGAATTTGCTCTTCTTTGTTCGAGGGCTTTTATTATTTTTTTTCTTGTAGTATATACTCCAGTTTTGAATAAGTGCACAAACACGACTTTACAAAGCCGTTTTTTTCTGTGTTTATGCAGTATGGAAACTAACTTTCTAATGAGAATGCACTACTGTTAGCTCCACAGCTAAAATGTGCAAATCTAAATTATACAACTCTTCTTTTGGTTTGCTTTTCATTATGTCTCCACACAATACAACCAAATCTCTTAAAATGGTTTAAAGAGACACGGTTACTTAACTCTTAGGCTTTGAACCCATCTGTGCTGGGGCTTTTTGCTTTTTTGCTTAAGTTCCTGTGTAGTATATTCTAAAACTATTATGCATCTCAGGCTTGGTGGATATCGCTAAAATGTATACTCCCCTGAATTTCAGGAAATATTTAAGACTTAAATTGAAATCCTAGAGCAGGTGGTGTGATTGCTGTCGTGCCTTAAAAATAGAGAAAAAACCCATAAGAATCTTATTTTATTAGTTTTTTATATTTCTTTGTAGAATATAATAACACTTTGAATGAGACTGTAAAGACATTGTTGTGGTGCGCGCTTATGCACTGTTTGCAAAGCATGTGGCCTGCCTCTATCATGCATAAAATATGAAACATAAACTATTAAATCCTAAGCTTTTCTTATGTTCCCATTTACTTTATACACTAAAAAATTGATTTGCCTCAAGCTTGGCTAACATTGCTGACTGAATCATCATCTGAGGAGCTACTCGGCGATATCAGCACCTCGACATCAGGGAATAATTCATCCATTCATTCATTCATTTATATATTAATTTATTTTCTAAGCTGCTTACTCCTATTAGGGTCATGAGGAGGCTGGCGCCCATCTTAGCCGACTCTGGGGTCGAATGCGGGGTACACTCTGAAGAACTCGCCAGGTAATCGCAGGGCCAACACACACACAACCATTCACACTCACACCAGGGATAATAATTAATGTATCAGGTACTGCAGTGAGTGTCTGCATGTTCATGAGTCACTCAGTGTAACCTCTTTGTAATAAAATTTTTGAAACAGTTGCCAGCACATTAGAGATATTCACCTCCAGATCCCTCATGAGAAAGTCAAGTCCGTTAGTAATGAGATAAAATATCCTGGTGTGATAGTAAGAGAAAATTCTTGAAAAGATCCAAACTTCAAAATGATAATGAACCCTTTACAAGCAAACGGAAGGCGAAGTTCAAAAAATGTTCAAGACAAAAGTAAAAAAACGTGAAAGTTTGCAGTCTGTTATACGTGAAGAAGCAGCACTAACCACTGAGCACTCAGTATAAAAGAAGTGTGACCCAAGATATATATTATATATTATATAGATTATTAATATAGATTACATTAAGATTAAGCCCAGCATTTCCCCACATGCATTGCCAGATCATGCCAGAGATTTCTCCTGTGCCTTTCAAGTGTTAGTAGTCTGTTGCCTTGCTGTTTTTTAGACCTTGCTTGTTTCTAGACCTCTCGTGTTACTCTTATGTGATTTTTGGAAATCTCTGCCTCATACTCTGTTTTGACTTCCTGGATATCTCTGACCATTGCTTGTTTGTTGACCACAAGGTTGCCTGCTGTTTTGGATTGTTTGCCTATCCAGTAAACTTTGTGCTCTCCACCACTTCTGTTTGCATGTGGATCCTTTCCCTCTGTAAAACCATAACATAATCATCAATACGTGTGACTTCTTCTATACAATAAGAACGTCTGGTAGCTTGATGTTCCAGAACACCCAGGTGTGTCAACATCATTCCGAGAAGACATTGCATCAGCTATGACCTTTCTGAAAGCAACCATTACTTGTTATCAGTTGAAGAAGGGTTATAAAGCCATTTCCATAGAATGTAAAACTCAATATTCTTTAGTGAGAAGGATTGTTTTATGTTTCAAGATGGTTGTCAATCCCCCCAGGATTGAACATCCCAGCAAATTCAATCCAACATCAGATGAAACCATTTAACATTCAATAGCATAAACAAAACCAGACGGACAGTGGTGGCTCAGTGGTTAACGCTCTGGGTTACTGATCAGACGCCTGGTGGTTCAAGCCCCAGTACCACGAAGTTGACACTTTTGGGTCCTTGAGCAAGACCCTCCAATCACAATTGCTTAGTTGTATGATTGACATATAAATATAAGTCATTCTGGATAAAGGCATTTGCCAAATGCCATAAATGTAAGCTGGGCTGCAATTGGGTCATGCAGTTTAATGATTAAAAGCACAACAAATCAATAACTGCACTGAAAAAGGATTAGTTAAAATTTAAGAAATAAACGCTGAATTTGAGAAGAGAATGATTTAATACCAGTGAATTCTCTTGTTGCATTGACAGATCATTTATTTTAATGAATAAGTTGGTTTCCAGGGGCGGCACGGTGGCGTAGTGGTTAGCACGTCCGCCTCACAGCAAGAAGGTCCTGGGTTTGATTCCCAGCTCGAGCGTTTCTGTGTGGAGTTTGCATGTTC
>JAOUQZ010044939.1:0-10929 GCA_028564935.1 Neosilurus hyrtlii | reverse complement strand
ATATATATATATATATATATATATATATATATATATATATATATATATATATATATATAAAGATTTAGATCAAAGAGATTTTCATTTGTTTCTTACAGGAATAAGAAGGTTTAGAAATTCTTCAATAATTTGAAATTCATGCCTGATGTTTTATAAAATTCCGAAAATAATAATTACTATAGAAAAACACAGTTATAGAATAAGTACCATAAAACAAGTATTATGTTTTTCTGTCAACTGTTGTTTAAAAATGTACAGTAGAATATACAGTATTTGTAATATGATGCAGGTTTATTTTTTAAACATTCAATGATTTCTATGGGAACGATTGAGAACATGTCACATATGAACATCTGTAACTGCTCCAGTCTGATTCTGACCAGAGACTGAAGTTTGTTAAACAGCCCAACCATTTAAAATATTTATCCTCATCAGTACGTGAAATTAATCTGCGTTCTACTGAAAAATAAAACACATGAGATTGATGTTTTCACAGATGATTAATGCTAAGAGTAAAATGCAATAAGTGTGAACTTATTTTCTTATTCACCACCCAGTGCTAAAGGAATATCTGTTTAATAACGTAATGTAAAGAAATGGATCTTATTTATTGACTTTCCGGCGTGTATTGATTCTTTAGAGTGATGCCAACTAACATGAAATGCGATGAAAATTTTTGGTGCAATGATTTTATATATTTTTAATAATATCTTCATCTCACTGTGTTGTGTGAACGGAAATATCATGCAAGAACTCTGAGAACAGTTAATATAGAGCTGTGCAACAGAGCAGGTTTCAGTTTATTGTTTGTGTAAGGAAAAATATAGTAAAAAAAAATTTTTTTTAAAAACGTTATTTGTTTATTTAATTATTTTACGTGGAACATGTGTTTCTGACAAATCCCACTGCATTTACAAATGTACATGAAGAAGTGACGTGCTTATTAATGAATGAAAAGAACACAGTTGTGTATGTGTGTTTAAAGAAAACACACTGTCCCTGCTCCAAATAAATCAAACCCTGATTGACAGCCAACATTTATAGAACTTTCTTCCAGTCTTATTTTGATGCCTTCTCGGTCTTTATGATTATATCTGTTTAGATATGTTCCCTAACAAACTCTAAGGGATGTATTTATATTGAGGTCACATGACGCAGGTTGATTTGTGCTGTGCTTGTTTCTGATGTGCTTTATGGTAGCAACTGGTGGCATTAAAACTAATTTAGGGGTTTCACAGCACTGTGTCTTAATGGTGATAGTTTTAAATATAGATTTTTTTCCCTCAATTGGAATAGGTATTTTTTGTTGGGTTCACAATATTAAATCTGAATTGAGTGGATGAGAAGCAGAGTCTACTATCTCAGTGTCTGGTGAATTTATTAGGGGTATTGTGTCATTGTCTACTTTGAAGTACCAGACCCTGCTACTGAGGAACTGAAATTATTGCCAAACTAACCCACAACCTTTCAGCGACATTATTAGATTACAGAAACAAGCTACGGTTTTGAACTGTTTGTTTCATAAAGACGAGGCTCTATTTTTAATGCTGCTGATGCACAGCAACTTGATCTAAAAAAGATTTCATACTTTTCAATAATTTGTTGGCTTTTTTTCATTACAGTCTAGTTAATATTTGTAATCGTTCCTAAGAAAGAGAAATAAAATTTTAAGATCTGACTCACAATCTTTATTGTAAGTTCCAAAAAAAAAAATCACAAATAGTTTGGTGCCAGAGTTTACTATCCCAAAATGTTCACTATACAACCCCTTTGTAATGATGGAATAGGCGTAATGGTTAGGTTTAATGGGTGGAATGGTTTAATGGAGATTTAAACCTCATTCTCTTAACATTTTGAAAATGTGAGATGCAACTCTGGTTCTCAACCATTCAAATCAGTCTATTTATTTATTTTAGCACAAAAAAAACATACTTATAATAATAATTAAATGGTTGAATACTTAAGCAAACCCCCCAGTGCAGCTAACTGGGTTATCAAATGCCAGCCATGTCTCTCACTGTCTCTCATGAATCATGTCTCAGCCGTCTGCATGTTTCTGCCCTGCAGTGGTCTGGCGAGCTGTCCAGGGTGTACTCTTCCCTCGACCAGACTCGGCTTGAGAGCAGTGCCCGTGACCCTAATTAGGATTAAGCGGTTCAGAAAATGAATGAATGAATGACTTAAGCCAAACACTATGTCAACTGTATGCAGGTTTTCCTGTGCTCGCTCTTTGCACCAGTGTGTTTGGAGAGACCGGTTCGTCCTTGCAGGATTCTGTGTGAATCAGTGCGTGATGCCTGCAGCCCCATCATGGAGGCGTTCGGCTTCTCCTGGCCCGAAATGCTCAACTGCAGCACGTTTCCAAACGAGGATGAAGAGATGTGTATCATCAGCAACCAAACAGAAACTTCTGAGGAGTCCGGTGTGTGTATAAAATGCATGATATTGTACACAGCATTCCATGTAGGAGCTGGTGTTACAGGAATATATTTAATGATTGGGTGGTGTGACGTGGCCAAACCCCAAAACTGATGAATTTCCAATAATAACAAAACATGCCAAATAATTTTATTCCTCTTAAATAGTATGTTTTATATTTTATGTAGCCTTACAGAGTGAGTATGAAGCATGTTTAATAGTTTGTATGGTGTGTAATACCCAACATGGCCTTATACAGTCTAAAGAATCCTTTTCTAGCCCTATAGAGTGTGTTATAGAGCCTTATATTATGTATATTATATAGTTATTATATAGTGTTTGCACACTTCATTATGAAGCCTTATAATGTGTATAATAGTCTACATAACCATATTTAGTGCTAATGCTTCATGTAGCTTTATAGATTGTATATACGTAATACTTAACACAACTTGCATGTAGTGTATGATACTTTACATCACTGTATATGTGTGTATAATAATCTACACTAACTTATTTAGTGTATATAATTCCTTATGTGGGTATATGAAATATATCATTATCTACATAGCCTTAAAGTGGCTAGCATGCCCTAAACGACTGTATACAGAGCGAGTATAGTCCTCTGTAGGATTAGAGTATGCATCATATTCTGCACAAATGTATGTAGAGGGCATAATTACTAATTTAGCCTTATAAAGTATGTGTAATATGCTATAGAGCTGAATATGGTATGTATAATATTCTGCACAGCCTTATATAGTGTGTATAATTTTTGATGTAGCCTCATTTGATGTACAGCGTACTCTGTGGAGTCTTATGTGTGTATAATATTCTGCACAAATGTATACAGTGGGTAAAATTTGTGTATATTAATCTACAAAACTTGATATAGTGTGTGGATCCAATGAAGCCTCATATAAGTCAGAAAATAGACATCTTTCTTTTAAAGATCCATATTTTGGTCAAATTTGGTGTGATATCCAAAGCCGGCCTCTGAAGGGATTTTTTTTGTGTAATCAATAGCAATGTTAAAATATCAAGAAATGACTGCACTATAAAATAACGGCTAATGAATGAATTTTTTTGCTGCTAAATAATGCTTTGAAAGCAGCTGTGAAAACACAAAGGCAGCCCTGTGGTGTAAAGTTATTTATCCACGTGCACCTCTTTCTGATTGTACAGAGCACATGCCTGCATGTCCACCATGTGATGTCGAAATGAATGCAGATATCATTCTGGAGAACATGTGTGCAAGTGAGTTTGGTAAGCGACTTTTAGACCATTTTTGCTTTGTAAATAATATTCGCACCATTCACACCAAACTTGGTTCAATATTACATCATGATTCATACAAAACCTGCTGTAATCATTTATAATTTATTTACAAATAATATTATCTATTTTACTCCTATGTGTATTCATATGTGAATAAAAAATACTGTTGTTTTGATGTAATGCAAACTAGAAATATTAAAATTATGAACATCTCTAGAGTTTGTTCATAATCTTATGTTAGGATGCTGGGCTCATGATCGAAAGGTCATGGGTTTCGAATCCACTTTAGACCCCCACTATGCTAAGACCCCTGGACAAGATCTTCACCACAAGTGTGCCTCTGTCCACCCAGCAGTATAAACAGGTACCAGTAAAAATAATACTGGAAAGAAAACCTGTGATGGACTAGCATCCCATCCAGGAGGAGTTGGACTCCTAGTCGCTTCATGCTACAGGACCCAGAGTTAAGCTCCGGCCTGATGAACCAATAGGCTCGGGTGTAAAAAGCCTGACAGACTGACTTACCTTATAGTGTGTTATCAAGTCTATTTAAGGTTATATAGAGCATTACTACATACTGGCGTTATCTAATTAGTCCGCTATCATGGGAGTAAAAAGCATTATTCAGAGTGGATAATGCTGGAATCGAGATGACCGACACTAACAGTTTGTCAGGGACACTTTGGAGTAGGAGGCATCATCATTATCATTTTTCAAAATACAAAAAATAAACCAATAAAATCAACATTTTAGATTTTTTTAATCTTGTGTTTCTGTGTAGTGTGTACTAAACACAGAATGAGTAATTCATAAACAAACACCGTTAGCTACACAGCGTTTACTTCGGCGTTAAATTGGAGCACAGCGCTCACCTGACCTGCCTCTTCCATGGATAAAATATTCAAATATAAACCACAAAATCTCATTTTACTTTGTTTTTCTTTATGTTACCATGCAATATATACATAAACTCTTAAAAAGAGTTGAAAACCCAGTTCAGCACCTGATTTGCATGCACACAGATTTAACCCGCACCTGTCATGATTTAATTTTCTATTTGACTTCATTTGCCAAATTCTTTATTAGGGCCGTTACGAGGCTGGAGCCCATCCCAGCCAACTCTGGGCAAAGGCTGGGTACACTGCAAACATCTTACCAGACCAATGCAGGACCAACACTGACATATAGCCATTCACACTCACATTCACGTTTAGGGGCAATCCAAAATATCCAATTAGCCTAATGTGCATGTCTTGAACTATGGGAGGAAACTGGAGAACCCAAGGAGAACGTGCAAACTCCACACAGAAACACCCTTGTTAAGCCTCGGAAGTGTTAATCACCAGACCTCCATGCTGCCCCGTCATGATTTAAAAAAAAACAACAAAACTCTTACATCTTGTTCTAATGTGCTTCATTTGCTGTCCGCCTCAGGGTCAGTGGATTCCCTGAATTGAACAGCCCCCTCGATGTTCAGTGGCACCTGCCTGACCTTAATTGTTATGATAGTTACGTGTGCATTCTGTGTCTGTATGCAGTACGATGTACTTTTATAGAAGGTACGTGAAGCTATAGAAAGGGTTTATAGCTTTATATAGACTATGCTGTCTTTATGCAGATGATAGGGCTGTAGGATAATAAAGTATAGAATGTACAATGAAGTTGGATAGCAAGTGAGGCTTGTCTTTTAGAGAAAACTAACGTGAACTTGAAGTAATTTTTAGACACTTCACATTCATACACATTTCACAGTGTTTACATGTGCAGTGGTGCACATTTTATTTTTCTAAACGATTCATTTATTTTCAGATTAATCTTTTTTTTTTTTTTTTGCAGGGCATGTGGTTTTAGTTATCACAGATCAACACATCAGGTTGAAATGGAGTTAAATACATTACTCCTATAGTTAGGTGTGAAAAACATATGATTACATAGAAACTGAATGGAATTTTCCAGTAAAATATACATTACTTTATGCAACCTTGCTGTATATAACATGCATAATATTTCATATAGTCCTGTATAATCTTCTACAGAGCTTTTTACAGTGTTAATACTATGTGCGCGATGGGTATAATACCCTATTTTGGCTCAATTCTTTTTACTATCACATCAGTTTTTTGGCTTTATTTATCACATATCATCCACATGATGATTGACACATGGACTGAAGCCATGTTCTCAAAAGTAATGTGTAGGAAGCAGGGAAAATCAGCAAGCCTAAGGATCTGAGTGCCTTTGACATGGACCACAGTGTGGTAGCTAAATGACTGGGTCTATTCATCTCTAAAGCGGCAGGTGTTGTGTGTTTTTCCTGGTATGTAGGTGTAAGTGAACTGGCATGAGGGTCATGGATGCCCAAGGCTCATTGATGTGTGTGTGTGGGGAGCAAAGGCTAGAACATCTGGTCAGATGCGACAGAAGAACTACTGATAATGCTGGTTATGATAGAAAGGAGACCGAACATACAATGCATTGCAGCTTGCTGCATATCAGGCTGCCTAGCCACAAATTAGTCAGGCGGTCATAATGTTATGGTCAGACGTAACGTGTACGTGATTTCAGTAAAGATTGTAATAAAGATTTTGCAGGCCAAATGCATGGGCTTCAGAATTCTGGTGATCCAAAAGTTTTGACTGTTGTGTGTGTTGGGTTTAGTTCTTAAGAAACTAAAGAGTTTCAGTTCTACTTCAGTAAAGGGCTGAATAAAAAAAAATCAATTGCGAACTCGGGTGTGTGTGTGAGTGTGTGTTTTTCAGTTCTCTAGAATTTATAATATCTAATTCATATTGGTGAGAAGTCAACTGCACAGGGTTGGCTAAGTTTACCGTATGAATGACGGTAGACCTCAAAAATAACTTTTTTTTTTGCAGATTGGCACATGGATCCTGCAAAGTCGGTTGACCCAAGTTGCCTTTTAAAGATACTTGTAAGAACGTTCTAAATCATACTTGATGTATGACAATCTATCGTCAGCAGCAGACAGGAATGGCGTAGGTTGATGGTTACCGTGTGTGATAAAGTCGATCAGGAAAGGATCGAGGAATACGAAAAGCAAAGAGAAAGAATGGAGAAACTGTGTAACGTTCGTAAGCGGGTGGCAGGCGTATATCTGCTGCTTGATAACATAATATCAACAAAATATTATACATAAATAATAACAAATTATAAAAGAAGTATTAATCTATTCTTAATATTTACTGTGGTTTATGGTTTTTCTGTCTATTATTCCAGTAAACTCATCTTTAGTTTTATGTCTCTTGCTTTCATGCTTTACACAAACAATCTACAGCGTGATTTTCATGCTGAAAAACAAGAGGTTAATATTTTTTTGGAATTCATATTCAGTACAAAGAAATTTTATTGTGTTTTCTTGTTAAGACCAATTTGTAATTTTCATTCATAATTTATTATGGCACTTACAGAATTTTTTTAAGGATGTAAAAAGAAAAAGTAGTAGATTTTGAAAAAATTGGATGAGTATAAATATAAGCTGAAAGAAAGAATAAATTCAAAAGTCAACAAGAAAACATAAAAGATCTGAATTGGCTGCAGAGAAATGCACTGGAATAACACAAGTCTGATACCTATAACGCTCCCCGTGTGTGTGCAGACTGAACGTTTGAATTCATTTTGCCTGATCTGAATGTTTAATAGCACTGGCAGAAGGTGAACTTTTTTTCTTTGCTTTGCACTCAACAGGAAATTCTGAGTGTGAACTTCTTCTGCCTTTGATTCGATTGAACATATTCAGAAAAAAAGCTGTAATTTATTCATTTGCTGAAACCAATTAATCCCATTAAGGTTGCGGGGAAGCTGGAGCCTATCTCATGCCACTCTGGGCAAAGAAGGGGTACACCCTGAACAGCTCGCCAGCCCATCTCTGGGCCAACACAAACACACACACACACACACACACACACACACACACACACATCCACACACACACACACACATCCACACCTAAGGGCAGTTGGGAGCAGCCAAATAGCCTAATGTGCATGTCTACAGACTGTGGGAGGAAACCGGAGTACCTGCAGGAAACCCATGCAAACACATGAAGGACATGCAAACTAAACACAGAAACGCCCTTGCCGAGTCTAGGACTCGAACCCAGGACCTTCTTGCAGTGAGGCAGACGTGCTAACCTCTACATCCACTACCATGCTGCCGGCTGTAATTTAATACAAAATATTATGAGTGCTGTTCTGACGGCCAGCATGTTGCTTTTTTAACATTATTTACAGAATATCTATCAAAACCCTAAAACTAGTTATCATTTAATGTGGAACTGAAAAAGCTGAAATCTGGTTTGAATTTGGAAACATGATGCTAAACGTTGTCAGGTTTTTGAAACCGTGTAACGCTTACAGATGATATGAGTTGACGTGAGACAACATTCATCCACGAGGATCTACAAACTCTAGAAACATACTGAAACTACAGACATGTTACCTCCTAAAGCATAAAGAAGATGCTGTAGAACATGAGAATGATTTCAGGTCTAATTTGATGTCCCCAGCAAACATTCAAGCAGTCCCAAAATCTATGGAAGTAATTATTATCAAAAAATTTACATTATTACAATGTTATTTTTTTTTAAAATGCTTAAAAAAAGAATTATGAAATATGAATGATGACTAAAATAATTGCAGATGATTACATAAAAATTCAAAAAGAATAAAAAAATTTATTTATGCCTAAGCATTTAATTCAGAAGTAGATCTTAGCAATAATTAGCTTTAGTTTAAAGCTAATTAGATAAAACTTTTCATTCCAGACTTTTTCAAAACGAAGAAAAAGCAATATGGCTTTGACGTCTGCCATGATACTCCTATGATGCAATCCATGCAATGTTAGTACAGAGCTGCCAGGATTTAGGATGATTTTTCACTAAAAAGAAGAAAAATAAAATACTTTATTGTATAATTGATTATTTCAGCATTTATCGCCTTGGGCAATTATTTTTATTCATTTAAAATGGTGGTAGATGTCCGAGTTGTGTGCTTACTAGTCAATCACGTACTTATAGAACATATGAAAGGGGAGGACCGATAGTATATAACCAACATTATCACATATCAAGTATTTAGACGTAGCCATTGTACCAAGCCACTGTTGAGTTACTGATTCTGATTGGCCAGAAGTTGGCCAATCATTTTTGACTAAAAGGTTGGCATGAATCTGCATGTTGTAAAGCAGTATTGTTTCTGTAGTACAAACTAGTTCACATTATTATATACTACACAGGAATGGCGCAGTCTGATTGGTTCACTATCTTGGGATGATAAACCACAAACTCAGGATGGTGCTAGAATTAATACAGTGGACAAAAACTTATGGTTTGCCACAGTCACTGATTCTAAAATGCCAGAAATTCGACAAAATGCCATCCGAAAAAATATCCATCTACTACTTCAGTTTTCCTTCAATATTTTTGTAAACAGTAATAATTTTGCCACTTAATATAAAACTAACTTAAAAGACATTTTAAAATGAGGTCATGTGGCACAATAGCCTGTGTGTGTGTCTGTGTGGGTACAAGAAGAATAAACACATGAGATTGTGTGGCAGTGATGTTTGCTTTTGGATCTGCACTTATTTCGTCCAATTTGGTAAATGCAACCCGAGCGTCTGAGTTTCCCTCCTTTATTCCTTGAATCGTTTAAGAGTTCTTACGAAACAAAACAGTTATTCTGACATGCACTGCGGATTATCTGATCTAAACCAGAAATGGACGATTTTCCTTTAACAGGAACAGAACACTTCCCGTAACCAAGGAATAGTTTCAGCAATGCAGCCTGCGATGTTTTCGCTATCAGGGAGCTCGAGTATGGTTGCTAACTGTGCAGAAATGTTTAGATGGCAGCTGTTTACACCAGCACTGACTGTATTCTCTGCAACTCTGTTTAGTCTCCACTGCTAGAATTTTCAACTTTCTTTTATGATATTTTATGAAGAATCCATTTGAACACTTTTGTACAGGTTTATTGATTATTTTAGCATCCTTATGGTGTTTGGTGAGATTTTGTAGATACCTATAATGCCCTGCAAGTATATATCAGATGGTTTTACTACCAGATAGTAACCAATAAATCACTGTGAAATGTGTTTATTTAGAAACACAGTGACATTCCTGAGAGAAAACATCAAGTAATGGGTGTATTGTTGTGACTTCAATGCAGGTCAAAGATTATTTACAGTTTTTTCAATTTTAACATAATGTCCCAACGTTACCTGTAAAATATACATATCATAAAATCTATATATTTCTAAAGTTGAATATCAAGATGGAAGCACGGTAGCGTAGTGGTTAACATGTCCACCCCACAGCAAGAAGGTCCTGGGTTTGAGTCCCGGGATTGGTGACGGTATTTCTGTGTAGACTTTGAATGTTCTCCCTGTGCTTGCGTGGGTTTCCTCTGGGTACTCCAGTTTCCTCCCACAGGACAAAGACATGTACATTAGGCTAATTGGCTGTTCCAAATTGCCCCTAGGTGAGAGTGTGAATGGTGGTGTGTGTGTTGGACTGGAAAGCTGTTCAGGGTTCTTGGCCCAGAAGATTACAAGTAGAATTAATTTATTGCCCAAACAATACCAGTGAAACAGAGCAGCTGGTTTGCCATTTAATTTGTCATCAGTATATATATATAATGATATATACTCTTTGTCTCTCCATTGGATGGTTTTTCCATCTTTTGCCTAACTCAGAGGAACCTGAATAGTCATTAACGCTTAAATGGAACTTGCGATCAAAAGCTGAGGAAAATGACGGCTTGCATTTTAAAGTAAAAGTTTTTCCAGAACCCACATTCCCATTTATCAGCTTTAGGGCTTTAGGCATTATTCAGGCGGAACCAATGAAATCTAGTATGGTGTTAACTGCTGTGTTTGTTTATGCACTATGAAGCAATGATGTCTCTCACTGCTCTGTATATATTTTATAGCACTATAACTAGCATGCATGCATGCATTCATTCATAAATAAATAAATGAATGAATGAATAAATGAATAAGCAGACAAAAAAATAAATAAATAGACAGATAGATAGATAGACAGACAAACAAACAAATAAATAAAAATATAAAACAAAAAAAAAATGAATTAAAAGATAAGGAATAAAAATTAACCCCAGCCATTAAAATACTATTTACCTTATTCCTATGAGCTTCAAATGCCCTAAATATTACCTTTATAACAGACTAAAACATTGTGTTTTGGGATTAATATAT
>JAOUQZ010044938.1:0-10931 GCA_028564935.1 Neosilurus hyrtlii | reverse complement strand
ATAAACAAGTGAGATGGAAAATCTTTGTTTTTCATTTAGTTAATAATAATTCTGTACACTAATAGTCACCTAATAATGGTGTAAATATAGATATTCTCTTAAAGTAAAAACTTCACTTTTATTACTTAAATGTTCACGTTTGAGGGTTTGTTAATGTTTTGGATTCACCGAAAGCTCCGTATAGTACAATAACAATTAATCCTCAAAAATACAACTTGTGCACACAGTGTATATATATATATATATATATATTTATGTAGATTCATGTATATTGTATATAAATCGATATTTGTAATTTACCTTATTAAGGCTTTTATCTTTTTCTTTACTTGGTATGGGGTAACTGTGTGCACCATTTCCTTCAGGATCAATAAAGTATTCTGATGATTCTGATTCTTTTCTTTAAATGACGGTTGAAAACCTACCTTTTTTTTTTTAAAGTACTTGGATTAGCACTATGTTTACATGTTTAAAAAGCAAACAAATACAAAGTTTGAATGAATTTTGACTGGTGGGATACTGAGCCTGTGTCACAGTGAACCAGTATCAGATTGTAATCACTGATAGTGACTTTTGCAGGACTTCAGCCAAAGGCTGTAAATGAAACTGAAGTGTAGAAATTATTAAACAGATATTTGATGCCGTTATGCATAAGTGGGTGAGCACATAATCCTGCTATTAACTGTGTGTATGTGTGTGTGTGTGTGAGGGGGGGGGGCACTTTATCTTGGGTTCTTTCCAATGTAAAACCCCAGAGAACACTGAAATATGAGAGCAACAGCGCTGATTAAAACTGCGGCTCCCTACACAAGAAAGAAAGAAAGAGAGATTGGTGGTGTGTGTGTGTGTGTGTGTGTGTGTGTGTGTGTGTGTGTTTGTTTTACCTCTGGTGGTATGTCCCAGCTGAGGCGTTGAGGAGGAGGTAGAGAGCGCTGCACTTCACCTCGACAGTTTCCATCGGTGTCATAACCTAACTGAAAAGCATCTGTGGCCAAAGTAAACTGACGTGCACACACACACACACACACACACACACACACACACACACACACACACAGTTACTATATATCGTTGACCTCGATGGAGACCAGGGTGTAAGACAGCTCCATTCTACCCTATCAAAGGTCTTTTCTGCATCTAATGATAGTGATACTTCCTGAATTGGTGAATTCAATGGGTGATGTATGATATTAAACAGGCGCCTTACATTGAAGAATGAGAACCTATTTCTGATAAAGCCAGTTTGATCGGTGAATATGTTAAGAAGCAAGGGGATGAGCCTTCCAGAGAATCTTTTAAAAAACTCCACTGGGAAACCATCTGGCCCGGCACTCTTACCACTCTGCATAGATATAATGGCCTCTCTTACCGCCGCTGAGGTAATTGGTCTATCGAGACCTCGAGCCACGTCATCTGATAATTATGGTACGGGTAGATCACCAATAAAAATTGTTCAATTCATCCGAGGTTGGTCACTGTTCAGATGTGTAAAGTGAAACATAAACATTTTGGAAGGCGTTATTTATTTCTTGAGGGTTCCTTGTAAGCCCACTGCTAGTACTGATTTCTGGAATGACTCTTGACGCCGCTGATTGTCTAAGTTGATGTGCTAATAGACGACTAGGTCTGTCACCATATTCATTTAAGGTGTGTCTAGATTTCAATATCAATTCTTTGGCCTTGATAGTGCTGAGGTTATCAAACTCTGCTTTGAGGAGAAGCATCTCTTTATGCAAGACAGGAGAAGGAGATTGAATATACTGATTTTCAGATCTTCAATACGATGCTCTGACACTGGTGAGAGTAAAGGACCTTAGCTGCCTGTCATAGGACACATGAGATATTAGCTGTCCTCTCATGTATGCTTTAAATTCTTCTCATATTAAACTATGGCTTATATCGCCTGTTACATTGGTATCAATAAAGAAATCAATTTGCTGTGAAATATATTCAACAAAGTTCGAATCAGACAGACAAGATGTATTAGGCCTCCAAGGTGGGTGTGACGATTTGTAATTAAACCCAATGACCCCAGAGGGGCGAATGGTCAGAGATAAGTCTGGCACGATGGTTACAGTTCTGAATATGTGGAAACAGTTTATTGTCTACCAGGAAATCATTAATACGTGTATATGTGTGTGGTTGACCGGAGAAAAATTCCATACGTCTACCAGGCCATAGTTATTAAGATACATATTCACAACTTTTGCAGATTTTGACATAATAAACATTTTACAGGCTGATGTGTCAGAAGATTAAAGATTTAGCAATTTAACCTTAAATTAATCTCCAGCCACAATGACAAAATGGGAGTCAACAGCAGGGAAGAGAAAAACCTAATAAAAAACTGCTCATCATCAGGGTTGGGGTATACACAGTGGAGTATTGTACAAATGACCCTGTAGCAATTACATTGCGCCCCTTTGCGTTCAGCTATGACATTTGTGGATATAAATGGGACAGAGTGATGAATTAGGATGGCAACCCCTCTAGCTTTACTACTGAAGGAGGAATGGAATGATTGACAAACCCATCGTCTATGTACTTTAGAATGACCCGCGATATTCAAGTGTGTCTCTTGGATAGATGCAATTTCAGTGCCTAAATTCTCTAGATGTGAAAGAATTGTGGTCAGTTTTATGGACTTTCCCAAACCTCTACCATTCCAGCTAACAAATGAGACAGGCCTACTAGCTGTTGTTATAAGTTTGTTAGCCATAACCTGAATCTACATAAATGTTCGACATTACTGAAGCTAGATAAAAACCAGAACTGCACTGAGACACTTAATTAGACATGAAGAAAAAGACAAACACATATAACCCCTCCCTACTACACCACCCCGAACTAGGTGTAGCCATCCCTGTGGCAAAAATAAATGTTAAACCGTTTAGTTAAACAGTAATCAAATACCTGATGAATAAAACACAGCAAGCTGAGGCAAAGGTTAAATAAATTAAACAGATAATTACAACCTATATACACAATTTGGTCTGAAATTCCTTCAGTTCAAAATTAGACTCAGTCCTTGGGCTGGGGATGTAAAAGGTACACTAAAACAAAGTAACCGCAAATCAAAATCAAGCTGGAAGACTACTAGCCAAAAAAAGACATGAGCTCTTGTTATCGTTAAAATTGAGCAGTCCTCTGACGTTATTTAGGGTCACCAGCCGGTGGATCACCAGTTGGGAGCTTTAAAGCAACATAGTCCATCGCTAGCTGAGGATCACTGAATACATGCTGCATCTCCCCTGGAAAAGAGATGCGGAACCTAGCAGGCAGACGAAACCCAAACGAACCCCTTCGAAATCGCGAAGGCGCTTCCTCACGGCCGTGAATGAAGCCTCTTAGCCTCGGCTGTAGTCAGGTCGGAGAAGACGTGGATGCGTCGCCCATTAAAGGAGATAGACTTCGATTGGTGTGCTTGATAAAGAATGAGTTTGCGAACCTGAAAGTAATGAACTCTTCTAATGAAGGGTCTTGGGAGGTGATTGGACTTTGGTTTGGCTTGCCATGACCTGGTTGCCCTGTCAAGCAGGGGCTTCTCTGCCAGTTTAAGCACCTCCTGCAATACACGGGAGACAAATTCAATCGGGGACCCGCCTTCTTTGTCCTCCGGAATGCCCACCAGTCTTATATAATTTCTCCGGGATCTGGTCTCCAAATCCTCACATTTTGACTGCAAGTCCCTGACCTGGCTCGTACGCTTGGATACTGTATATTCAAGAACAGACAGAGTTGCTGGTTGTAGTAGCAGAAGCCTCTAACTCCTTCAGACGGCTTCCATGCTCTTGTACACTTATTTGAAGGCTGGTAACAGAGACGGTTAACTGTTCGCTGACAGCTGCAATGTCGGTTTGTAAAACACCAACTGCTAGGTCTATTTTTATATATATTTTGGAGCATATGTCAACTTTGAGCGAGTCAAGGGCTTTGGCTAAAATCGCGGCTGTTAGCTGGTCATCTCCACTACAATCGGATGGCCCCTCTTGAGAGTTAGCATTAGCACCACGAGTTCCTCTGTTGGACGACGGTTTAGAAGCCGAAGACTTCATGACTAGCCTTCAAAATCAGCCAATATAAGCCCAAAGTCTTCGTCTGAGGTTAAAAATCAGAATTATCTGTATAACGAAATGAGAAAAGATGCCTCAAGGAGCTTCTGTAAAACTCACCTACATCGCTACAGCGCAACAGCGCCCCCTCACGAGATGTTTATTAGACGTTGAAGGAGATGAGATGGCGCGTGTCGTTGAGATTTTAGGGGCTTCTGGAATGTGGGTTTTGGGCCATGGTGGACAAAAGAAGAGTCTCACAATGGAAACACACACAAGAATAAACACAGTGTAGCCCTGACACACCCATCATAAAGGTCAGCTATGACTTTAGAGCAAATATTTTAGAAACCCACAGAGAAAATCACCACTTTTCTTTGAGAGTGTTGTATAATGTAGTGTGTGTGGGGTGGCATTCGGGAAGGGGGGGGGGGGGGGGGTTAAAAAATGGGGTGTGTGTATCTCACCTCCCATAAATGAGCCACAGTTGGAGCATCAGCCCAGGAATGTTCAGCATTCAGACCCGTCTTCCCATTTTTAAAAATCACCACGGAGAAGGACTTATCAAACCATCTGAAATGAAGGATATGATTTTTAGTTATTCTCCCATAAGCTTTTATAGTTGATGGCCGATAGCGATAGTGCTGATGGCCTTGTTGGAGAAGGTGAGGGTGTGGGTGACAGAAGGGTAAAGGTGATGGAGAGGGTAAGGGTGGAAGTGACGGAGAAGATAAAGGTAATGAAGAATGTGAAGCTGAAAGTGGTGGTGAAGAAAAAGGTGCTGGTGGAAGTGATGGAAAAGAAGAAGCTGAAGGTGGACGTGATAGAGAAGGTGGATGTGATGAAGGTGATAAAGAAGGTAGAGATAAAGGTGATGGAGAAGCTGAAGGTTGAAGTGAAGGAAAAGACGCATGTGGAGTTGATTGAGAAAGTGGCGGTGATGGAGAAGGTAGAAGTGAAGGAGAAGGTGTGAGTGGAGGTGATGAAACTGAAGCTGGAGGTGATGAAGGTAGAGTTAGAGGTGGCGGTAAGGAAAAAGGTGTGGGTGAAGGTGATTGAGAAGGTGGAGGTGATGGAAAAGGTGGAGGTGGGTGATTAAGGTAAAGGTGAAGATGGAAATAATGAAGGTGGAGGTGATGGAGAAGATAGAGATGGAGGTGATGGAGAAGGTGAAGATGGAGGTGATGAATACCGTAGAGGTTATGGAGAAGACAGAGGCAGAGGTGATGGAGAAGCTAAGGGTGGATGAGAAGGTGGGGGTGATTGAGAAGATAGAGGTGATGGAGAAGAAGCTGAAGGTGATGAAGGTGTCTCAATGGTTTAGGGTTTCTGAAACTGGAAATAAATAAGAGATCAAAGTGTAAGCTTCATTTGAAGGATGAATTCATTGTTATATTAATAGTTGTGTGTTCATTCATCACAGTCGGCGAATTCCTGAAATCTGGAGCTACCATCACCACCAGACGCTGGGTTACATCCCTGCTGATGTTCTGCATCCATCTTCACCTCCCTTTGATGTTTTACCTTCAGAGAGTGAAATGCAGCTCTGGTGATTCAGCCAATGCAGAAAATTCAGCTTTTTCCCCCAAAAGGAGTTCTGAGATGTTTCTGAAGAACGCTGAGCTCATTCTCTATCTGCAGTGAGAAGCTCCGTTAAACGAGTGTTGAATGAGTGTGAATGTAAGAAGAACTTATCACCCTGAACAGCTTAACTCTCATCAATCACCACCACGGAACTGGTTTCACGGGCTATACACGCCCACGTCCTTCCTCCTCTGCACTCTTCTTTCCTCGTTTCTTCTCTTCTGTTACATGTCAGTTCCGTTGTTTTTCCTGATTAAGAACTCTGAAGCAGGTGCGCAAACCTCCTGGTAAACACCGACAGGTTCAACGCTTTTGGATGATTATTTGCAGAAATACATTTTGGACTTTCACTGGTAGCCATGTTGCCCATTGCACTGCATTCTGTCAATTTTCCTCTGAACCTCCGTGAGTCACCCAAAACACACCTTACACTGTGTGTGAGCTTACAAAAAAGAGGGGCAGGGCAAATCGTGAAAAACATATGGATCATACAAGACAGGCAAGTGGGAGTGATCAGACATGAAACAGATGACTTTAACGACATCCTTCCTGTTTCGCCAATAATGGGTCTGTTTCACACTGACATGCATGTGGGCGGAGATGGTATGAACCGAAGTTCTGTAGCCTTACAGAACAAGGAGAAAAGGACAGACGGACAGAAAGAGAGGCTTTGTTAACATTTTAAACCCCCATTTCACATAATGGCTCAGAGTGATGCTGGAGTGAAACGATGCCCAATGGCAGGAGAGTGGGATTATTAAATAATGACCTTTACACTCGAGTGTCTCGTAGTCTGTAGTGAAACACTCCGTCTCTTATATTCACATGCTTATACTGAAAAGCAGCGCCTTTATTATCCACCAGGACTCCACGTTATAAATATAATTCCCTCTTACACGTCTTCATTTAAACAGCATACGACTGATACACTCGTAATAACATTTAACTCATTTTATTTCAGTGTAAAACACTAAAGGGTAGAAACTGGTAGTTTTAATTACAATCGGAGTAATGAGGGATATGATGCTGCTCATTTAATCCAGCTGCTTCCCTGGAGACTGAGAGGTGCAAAGCCCACGCCTCCTTCACTGATACTGACAGGTACCGAGACCAGACCATCAGTATTAAAACGGACAGGTACAAAGGCCATGCCGCTCTCAGTGTTGAGATCAGAGTTCACACGCAGAAACAGAAAAAACACCATCATACCACAACTCACACGTCCTCATCTTCTGTTTCCTATATATCAGCATTTAAACACACGAGTGTGTGTGTCGTCCCTCACTGATGATGAGCATATAGGGGGCCCTCATAGCACGGTCTTTATCCAAATCGAGCAACCAAATGCACTGTACAGCATTCCTAGGGTTTAACTTGACGTTGATTTAGTGGGACAAACAAGTAAAATGTTAACTGTCAAGTCTACTATTAATTATTCATGAAAAAGGTTTAAAACTCAACTTAAAATGGTGGCCCAAAACGGGAATGCTGTTAGGGGGTAACTTTGGTGGATATCATTATTTGATGACGTTTCACCCAAGTTCGCCACACCACATGTACACAAACGACCGAAAATAGTGACATGTCACGCACACTTCCGCTGTGTTACGCAGTTAAGTGCATACCGAGAACGTGAGGGTGACTGTCGTCTAAAATCGAGAGTAATACGACCGCAGCGGAAGTAAGGATGAGTTCTCATAATCACTTCATTCATCTAGTTATTGTTTTAGATGAAAACGATGCTTTTCCTCTCATGGTTTAAGAGAAATACGTACTTTGATTAACCACATGCATCTACGTTTTGGAATTCACAAAGAAGAACGCGGTAGATGGTTTCTATCGAGTTATACCGTGGATCATTTTTAAAGTAAGCTGGTTATGGTAAAGTGGTGAAATCTAAGCTGAAGCGTTATGATTCCTGAAAAGTTGCAATGTGTCACTGTATAACACGTCACCGCACCACATAGATGATCGGTGTCGCTTGAAATGTTACACAAAATGTTACATTGTTACATAAAATGCATAAAGTTTCTTTGAAAGTATGAAGACTGTGTTTTGAGCCTGTGTTTATTTCTTTTATGTCACTTTGGAATATATTGATACATTACAGCATCTTGTAAAGAGTTTTTGGTTTTATCTTTGAGAATGTTTAATTAACTACCAAATAAACGTATGACATCACTGACCATGTACTTCACTTTTGCTTAGTATTTATTTGCCAGAGAGAGAAAGAGAGAGAGAAAGAGAGAGACACAGAGAGAAAGAGACAGAGAGAGAAAGAGAGACAGAGAGAGAGAAAAAGAGAGAGAAAGAGAGAGACACAGAGAGAAAGAGACAGAGAGAGAAAGAGAGACAGAGAGAGCGAGAAAGAGAGAGAGAAAAAGAGAGAGAAAGAGAGAGAGACAGAGAGAGAGAAAGAGAGAGAGAAAAAGAGAGAGAAAGAGAGAGACACAGAGAGAAAGAGACAGAGAGAGAAAGAGAGACAGAGAGAGAGAAAAAGAGAGAGAAAGAGAGAGAGACAGAGAGAGCGAGAAAGAGAGACACAAAGAGAAAGAGAGAGACAGAGAGAGCGAGAAAGAGAGAGAGACAGAGAGAGCGAGAAAGAAAGAGAAAGAGAAAGAGAGAGCGAGAAAGAGACTGAGAGAGCGAGAAAGAGAGACAGAGCAAGAAAGAGCGAGAAAAAGAGAGAGTCAGAGAGACAGAGAGAGAGAGAGAGAGAGAGAGAGAGAGAGAGAGACAGGAGACAGAGAGAGAGACAGAGAGAGAGAGAAAGAGAGACAGAGAGAGCGAGAAAGAGAGACAGAGAGCGAGAAAGAGAGACAGAGAGAGCGAAAAAGAGAGAAAAAGAGAGAGAGACAGAGAGAGAGAAAGAGACAGAGACAGAGAGACAGAGAGAGACAGAGAGAGACAGAGAGAGACACACACAGAGAGAGAGAGAGAGAGAGAGAGAGAGAGAGAGAGAGAGAGAGAGACTATGGTGCAGACTGTGTGTTTCCTTTTTCGTGCCACAGGTCATGCAGTTACATTAATGTAATTTCCTTATTTATAGCAACCACACTTAAGAGCTTTGCATCTGTAACTTTAGTATGTTATCATACGACAGAAAAAGTTCATGTAGTGAAGATTTATTGCAGAGATTTCCCCTGGGCTTGAAACATAAAAATGTTCAGATATGAGAGTGTTACTGTGTTGCAGTGTCACAAAAGACAAACATCTCCACATCAACCTTCCAACAGCTCGCAACTTCAACTCTGTTTTCACCTTTGATTGACATTCTGAATTTAAAGCTATGGCAGATTGGCCTTAAGACCTGAGTTTTACCAGGGACACAGGTGAATGTCTGTCACAGTGCAATGCAATCACTGGGGTTACTGCACATTTGCACACTATTTTTGACCGTGTGAAAGGTTGGTCTGCCTTCTCGTTTGTAAACTACACACATTGGCACAGTAATTAACAGTAATACAAACGTTTTTTTGTCCACTGGTTGCCTGTTTTAGTTATCATTAGTGATGAAAAACACACACACACACACACACACACACACACACACACATATATATATATATGTATGTGTGTGTGCATGAGTGCGTGTTTGTACAGTACATGTGGGAGGGGCGTGTGTGTACGTGCATGCGGGTTTTTTTCTCACCGGTCGTAACACTTGCCGTGCAGAACAGATTTAGCGTATCGGTCCAGGTTCCCAGTCGGATCATCACCCTCCATTCCCTCCTCCTCCTCATCTAGAGTGATGAAGAACGCTGCTTTCTCAATGCAGTCCAGAGAACGTTTATTTGGCCCTGAGCTGAAGTACTGCTTCCTAACACGGGCCCATGGAGCCCTAAACACACACACACACACACACACACACACACACACACACATGCAGAGCATCTGATGTTAAATTCTGATATAAATAAAACAGAAGATAAATAAGTGGTTGAGTTGTGTGTTGGTGCTGATTTTGTTATTTATCTGGGTGTAATCTCTAACCTTAATAACATTGTTCGATTAAATGATGCAAGAACAACGTTTGGTGCTTTCCTGCTCTACAAATTCAGGACGTGTGTAAGTGCAGTAAAGTGCAGTAAGCACATTTCAGCACAAATCACATCAGTGTGTGTGTGTGTGTGTGTGTGTGTGTGTGTGTGTGTGTGTGTTGAATAAGCACTTAGAGTTAGTGTTACAATCTGCTGATTAATTACTTGTAACATTTATAATTACTGTAAATGCTGTCCAATTGAATTAATAATAATAATAATAATAATAATAATAATAATGTAAACGCGCCCCCTGGTGGAAAGTTAAAAAATGATTCAGTGAAACGCTCAGTTCTGAAAACGGTTCAATCTGTGTGGATGTGTGGGCCCCGACTTCACATGCAGAACTTTGTGCTTTAATATTCTGCGGTTATTCTTTGTGATGCGATTTATTATTTAGACCTTTGAGACAGTAAGCATTCCGCTGCACAGGCGACACTCGGTCTTCCTCAACAGGAGCTAAAGTTTAAAAGAGAATTTGTGGAGATTTAATCTAATAGTTAAAGGTTACATGTTTAAAAAACAGTGAATAGGACTGTGTGTGGGGGGTGGGGGGTATTGTGCTGTTCCGATTCTAGCCCTCCCTCATCTTACCATAGAAGTGGGTGTTAAACTATTATTAGTGCCACCTAGTGTTCAAATCAGGAACTTTATGATTGTGTCCTTATTGTGTGTGTGTGTGTGTGTGTGTGTGTGTGTGTGTGTGTGAAACCTGTTTCCAGCAGTCAGTGCTCCCAGTCTCTCCTCTCCCAGTGCAGGTTGTGTCGGATCATCCAGGATTTTCTGAATCTGGTGTTGAATTTCTCGGGGGGAGAGGAGACGACCAGCAGAATAAACCCACAACCTGAAGTAGCGACCCCGGTGGTACACTGCCACAAACTCACTGTCCTTCCAGTGCTGCAGTGTGTCTGAGACAGAAAGAGAGAACACAAGAGAGAGAGAGAGAGAGAGGGAACACGATAGGGAGACATCAGAGAGAGAGAGAGAGAGAGAGAGAGAGAACACGATAGAGAGACATGAGAGAGAGAGAGAGAGATTATTAAGGTGTATTTAAACGATCCTACACACTATATGGGTGGGTGAGGTGATGGTGTTGGCCAGGTGTAGCAATGGATGATATGGGATCATTTTTGGCACATGAACATTTACACTGGTCTGTTACAAAATTGATCCACAAGTGTTCCACCTTTACCTCTGATTGCTGTGTGTATCTCTGTGTCATCGTAATAATAAACTTTTTCACCATCACATCTTT
>JAOUQZ010044937.1:0-10933 GCA_028564935.1 Neosilurus hyrtlii | reverse complement strand
CAAGGTTTCTTCCTCGTGTCAACTGAGGGAGTTTTTCCTTGCCACTGTCGCCGCGGGCTTGCTCATTAGGGATGTGTTGGGGGTTGTAGAGAAAATTTTTAAGATTCCTCCCTAATTTAATTTTACTATGTAAAGCTGCTTTGTGAATTGTAAAAAGCGCTATACAAATAAAACTGACTTGACTTGACTTGACTTTGTCAGATATGACAGATATGTTAAATTTAAGACAGGTTCCAGTAAAATTTTAACCGGAGGTACAAGGGGCATTTTAACACATCAAATCTCATCAACTATTTGAAAAACTAGCATGAACAAGTGTACAACAATTATAGAAATGCTAACGAATGCTAAATGAATGCAAATGCTAAAGAGAAAAACACAAATGCAAATTTTCCTTTGTAAAGATGCCCTGTATATCCCGAAGTTCCAGACTAATGTGACTGTGTGGATAATGGAAACACACACACACACACACACACACACACACACACACACACACACACACACACACATATATATATATATATATATAATATTTATGCATCACAATGAACTCTTTCTGTTGGACTCTTAAATACTGCAAACGTGTTCCCACTGAGTCGCATACAGCTGTATTAATGGGATTTAGAATTTCTTTTAATAATTGAACAATTGTATGCCACTCAGTGTAAACACATTTGCAGTATTTATAAACCCAAATAAAATACCATTGTAAGGCATAAATATTATATGTATATATAAAAAATGGTCACTATTATTGGCATGATTACATTTTATATTATTTTTACACACAACCCTGGGCATGCCCTTCATTTTGAATAGCACTCCAATGTAGTTTTACTTTGACATATACTGTTTTAAATGACCAGCAACATAAACTTTTTAAAGCTGGCCTCTGAATGTCAAACCCCTAAGGAGTCCTAATCATGGAACAACAATAGTTATGAAATAATGCATACATATAGCATCAGATACACTACTATCACACAATTTCCAGATCTGAAATATAACTAAATCATATTAAAAAATAATGAATGAGTAGTGGTGTAAATGTGAACATTTCAGGACATCCTGATCATAATATAAATGTATTTGTAATAATTTAAACAGGAGTGTTGTGTCACTGTAATGTAGGATAAAAGGCTTCTACCCTATTTCGACGGAATATTTTTTCTAAATACAGTAAGTGCCTTTCCTACCACGTATACATCCAGAAAGTAGCAAACTAACTGTTGTTCTTAGTCTTGTTTCCCTTCTTACACATTTTTCCTGACAAATACTAAAGTGAATACAAAATACATTTTTACCTTTACACTGTGGTAGTGAACTGTATTGCCCATTTTCCTGACAAACAATAGATATGTTGCCTTCAAGAGTATAGCCGTCCTCACAGCGGTATTCAATGACATCTTCAAATCTTAGGATATCCTTGGTCAAATTAGTGACTATTAAATGAAGACTCTCAGGAGGCTTCCCACAGGTTACCCCTACAAAACAACAACCACAAAAGAAATTTCAGTTTTAATCAACAAGGCAACTCAAGCATATACAGTAAAATGTTTACAACATTCAACTGACCGTGCAGATTACTGAACTTGTATGGACACTTTGAATTGCCAGTCCAGCCAGACAGCGACAATGTCAAGAAGCCTCAAGGCGATTTATTTGTTTGCTTGCTTACTTACTTTACTACTTTATTATATATTTATTTGTCATTTATTCATCTTTTTTAATTATTCTCAGTATAAATTGATATCAGCATCTTCATGTCATATTTGTGTAAAGTACATTTTCACAAACTTTCAATCCAGGTGTACCAAATGCAGCATTACTGTTACAAAATAAATGTTTTAAAAACTGGCACATTATGAACAAAACATAACAAAATATAATTTATTTACTTTTACAGTTCAGCTCCATTTTGCTCCATTCACCATTGAGGCATGTGATGTTGTTTGAGCCATGATCCACCATATAACCACGAGCACACTCCAGGGTGACTTTAGATTCATCAGGAAAGTTATTTCTCAGAATAGCAGACTCACTTAACACCACATTACCTTTTAGATCAGGTTTTGTACATTCACCTGTTCAACAAAAGAACATAAGCTCAGAAACACTGTACTCTACTGCCAGTTAGTTCCTACTGCTGCAGATAAGAAGCTAGCAGTGAAATATGGTAACACAGAATAAAAAGAAATGTCTTGGCAAATTTTTTTGACAGATGAGTGAAACAGTAAACTATGAGAATCCGTTAGCCAATTTGCTGTTGGATAATTATGAGGTACTAAGTTAAGCTTTCAGAATAAGAGGCCAGTACAATCCTTTTAAAAACTGAAGTTTCACTCAATACTCCTTAACCCAATATGTCCATGTACAATCATTATGATTCAAAACGCAAACAATAAAAAAGTGTTTAAATTAATGTTTTGTAAAAGCTACCCTCCATCCAGCTAGTCTTTATATACATAACTGAAAGCACGCCCTCAATTCTGTATTCTGTCTGGCAGTAAAACATGCTCTCACTTTTACTCATATCAGAAGCGTTTTTAATCTGATCAGCAAAGTGAAATTGTGAAGCTGGGTTCTAATATCAAAACTCAGAAGGAGTTCTGATCAATAAAAATAATCAGCATAACAAAATTATGTGAGCACAGCATCAGATGCATCAAAGATATTAAATGTAAATCTGACTTTTTGAGTAAGAGTTGCTGACACAACAAGAGAGCAGAATGATTTAGTCATAACACCCGTTAATAATATATGCACCAGGTATTATGAAGAATTAGCTATGTATCGTGCATTTATAGTCCGTAAACAGGGATGCTATGTCACCGCAATTATATAGTAGGCTAGTAGAAATTCACTCTCTTCTAAAATAATCTATTTTTTAAATTTGATAAATACCTTTCCTATCAGATACACAAACAGAAAATAGCCAGCTAACATGCTGTACTGATTTTTCTTTCCCCTTTTTCTTGACAAGAACTTAAGTGAAATCCAATGAATGTTTACCTTTGCACTGTGGTAGTGAACTGTATTGCCCATTTTTCTGACAAACAACAGATTTGTTGCCCAAAAGAGTGTAGTTTTCCTCACAGCGGAATTCAATAACATCTTCAACTTCGAGGATCCTCTTGGTCAAATTACTGTTCATGAAAGAATGAGGTATCTCAGGTGGCTTTCCACAGGTTACCACTACAAAACAACAACAAAACATATTGCATAATGCATGATACTCAAAGCTATAAATAGAAATGGGATGATTTACCCATTATACATATCTCTGAACCACTTAATCCTAATCAGGGGGTAGCAGGGAGGCTGGCACCAATCTCAGCTGACTGTGGGTGAAAGCAGAGTACGCCCTAGACAGCTCGCCAGGCCATCGCAGGGCAGAAACACACTGGCGGCAACTCAATAACCTACTCTTTACGAATGACAGCAATGGCTCTTTTATATGCTCTCTGAATGGTTCTTTTACATGCTCTTTTTCAATTTCTCTGAAATAAAGTACATTTTGATGTAGTGTTTGAAAAGGATATTATGTAAGTTAATAATCTACTACGCCCCTCACAGCAATACACAGCCACACCCAAACACTGTAATAATCTTGTGTGGCAAATGCAGCACTGCTGTTACAATAATAAACTCTTCAAAACTGACACATTGTGAATAAAATATAATTTATTTACTTTTACAGTTCAGCTCCACTTTGCTCCATTCACCACTGAGGCATGTGATGGTGTTTGAGCCATAATCCACCACATAACCAACAGCACACTCCAGGGTGACTTTAGGTTCATCAGAAAAGAATTTAAGAAAAATAAGAATAAAAGCATCACTTAAGAACACATTACCCTTTAGGTAATGTTTTGATTTGCCTGTGTAATATGGCAACATCAGTCCCTTAGTAAATAAAGTTTGGGATATGAGAGGATGGGAGGGTTGCTGTTGATTAGTTGTATGGTATGATATGGTTTGTTTTTTTTGTTTTTTTCTGGGTTTTTTTATGAAAAATAAAAATAATAATGAACTAAGTAAACAAAGGTTCATGAAAGGTGGCACAGTGGCATAGTGGTTAGTTTGTTTCCCAAGTTCAGGCCTTTCTGTGTGGAGTTTGCATGTTCTCCCCATGCTTGTGTAGGTTTCCTCCAGCTACTCTGGTTTCCTTCCACAGTCCAAAAACATGCACACCGAGGTGTGGATGTGAGTGTGAATGGTTTTTGTGTGTGTGTGTATGTGTGTGTGTGTGTGTGCCCTGCCCTGCGTTAGTCTGGCCTGTTCAGGGTGTGCCCCACCATCGCCTAGCGTCGACTGTGATATTCCAGCTCCAGCCTCCCCATGACCCTAGTAGAAGGAATAAGCAGTTCAGTATATGAGTCAGTAAGTAAAAGGTTTATAAAAATAAATAAATATGTAATTCATTCATTTTCTAAACTGCTTAATCCTAATTAGGGTTGCGGGAGGCTGGCGCCCATCTCAGCCATCTCTGGGCGAGGGGAGAATACACCGTGGACAGCTCACCAGGCCATGGCAGGGCTAAACAAAAATTTTTTAAATAAAAAATCCTAAAATGTTCAGACGTGTACATATTGAATTACATATTATGTAACAGCTTAGTTACACCAAATTTGAATTGTAAGACTTATAGGTTAACTTATTAATTTTTTTGTTAGCCTACTTTTTAGTTGACTATATGTACTTCCATTATTTCTGCTTGCCCACCCTAATACAGTTAGTTGGCTAAAACTAACTGGATAGATGGATTGTTATAAGATATGATGTGGCACTTTTAAAGTTATAGGCCAATACAAGTGTTTTGAAAATAATCTTCCACTCAATACACCTGAGACATACATGTACCACTTTTTATATTAGCTACAATTTTTGTCAGCAGTTTAATAAGAATCAAGTATTATCCAAAACTAAAGTATATTTAAGTACAAAGTAATTAGAATATATTTAATTGAATTGGCACAATTTGATTAGTTTGCTATTTGGGGGATAACAGATATTATCCTGAGTGCAGGGGCGGAAATTATCACTAGTCCGCTGGCCCATGGCAAGTCAAAGATCTGTAGGGTGAGTGAAATTAGCTAGCAAGTCATCCTGCTGGTGACCTGACAAATCCAATAGCCAAAGAAGATATAGTGTTCCTGACCAGTAAATATAAAGGAGGACTAGTAGTTTCATAATTTCACTAGTCCTGTTGGCCAGTAGCTTAGTTTTGATAAATTCCACTCCTGTGAGTTGAAAAATAATATAATTTTAAAAATTTAAATAAATAAAGCAGAAAAATTTTGCATGTACTAACACATTGTATGAATTGAATAAGACAGCCTTTACACAGCATTTATGCTATGCTCATGGAGCATGCAGAGCTCAGCTTCTTCAATCATGGTTAAAATGTGTAAAAATAATACATACAAATCTTGTTTTAGATTACTTTTCTTTATGTTTCTGTGGAACAACTCTCATGGATAAAATATGTAAAAATAGACTATAAAAATCTTAATATAGTTTGCTTTTTATGTTCCTGTGCAGTATATACCTAAACAATTATTTACCTCAGGTTCAGTGGATGTCACTGATTTGAACAGTCCCCTTGATGTTCTGTCTCCGGGACTATTCAGTGGCATCCACCTCGCATTTGGCAAATAATTATTAATTCATATAAATATTTAAACACTGCCTAAAAGCAGAGCTTCAAAAATGTTTAATGTGTAATTTTGCAGAGAATGAGCTGCGAAGTGACCTCTCCACCAATGGCTGTGGGACTTGTGGGCACTTGAGCACAGACAAAACAATAAAATCAAGCTCATGGCTTTAGGACACTTTAATAAGTATGAAGCTCCGGAGCACCGCTAAGCCTCAGAACCAACTGCAGCATGCTCATTGACTAGAGCAATTAGTTAACCAACACTATTAACTTAGCATATTGCCAAAAACACCACAAACATAAATGCCTCATCCATAACACATTTTAAATTTTCAACGTAGACCACAGCTTTGCCCACTGTCAGTTACACAAGGAGCGAAATGCTTGGATTGCATTCTGCTTCATCTGCTTATCTCTCTCATTAAAGTAACAGTAACATGTGCAGATTAAAATGTTTTGTAAATGCTAACCCTCCATCCAGCTACTATTCCTACACACAAACCTAGGCTTTTCATTCTGTATTCTGACTGGAAATCAAATGGGCCTCCCTTCTACAAATATAGAGAATTCATATAAGTCACAGCCGTGGGCCTCCCTTGGTGGGGTATAAATAATAAAAGGGAGGAAGGGAGGATTTTTTGTGGGATGTGGGGCTGGGTTGGGAATGGGGAGGGGGTCTGGTGGACAGAATTTTGTTGTTGGGAATTCATTGTGGGAAGAGGGGTATAGTCGTGGGGACTTTGTTGTGAGGGATTTTGTGTCGGGAGGGGAACTTGTGAGGAATTTGTTGTGGGGGACATGTGTTGGAGGGGGAGGCTTTTAGTGGGGAATCAGTCAGGGGGAGGGTGCCTTGAGGGTTAAAGTGGATGAAAGGGAAAGGATAAAGGCACGTGTAAATAGAGCACTGTAAAGGAGGGTGATAGGAAAAAAGCAGAAGACACAGTACCATAAATAAAGATGTTTGAGTTAAGTAATATTTTAATTGAGTTAAGTAATATTTTATTTGGTTGGTTGGATTTGGTTTCAGGGGTTTCATATTTGTTAATCTTTTGTTGGTTTTGAATTTGATTTTCCCAGGAGATGGACTATAAGTTTGGAAAGTTATGTGGTGGAGGGATGCATTGGTTGGTTGGATTTTCTGTATTGTGGTAAAGTGTTTAATTAAAAAAAATAATTAATTAAAAAGATTTCATATAAGTGATAAGCTGGCTTCATTAGAAGGAGTGCTAATCATGGAAAATTAAGCAAACACATAGCATCAGATACATTACCATCACAAAATGATCAAAGCTGTACTAAAACAAAATCAGACTTTAAAAAGAGGGAAGTAAGAAATGCTGAAATTTTAGGGTCACTGTGAATCACTACAGCATTCCTCCTGATAATATCTACACCAAGAATCACAACTACCTCCCATGCATTTATAATAACCAAAAAGGAATGACACTGCAAAACACAATTAATTTTTCAAAATCCAGTAAATGCCTTTCATATGAGACACATGAACACCAAACAACCCACTTACATTTCATTTTTCTTGACAGGAAGTAAAGTGAATATAAAATAAATTTTCACCTTTGCACTGTGGTAGTGAACTGTATTGCCCATTTTCCTGACAAACAATAGATCTGTTGCCTACAAGAGTATAGCCGTCCTCACAGCGGTATTCAATGACATCTTCAAATTGGGGAATCTCCTTGGTCAATGTACTATCTATGACAGAATGAGCAATTTCAGGAGGCCTCCCACAGGTTACCACTACAAACAACAACAAAAAATAAAGTTATGGTAAAAATATCAGTCTTAGTCTAAGCCAACATGTAGTAAAATCTGTGGTAATGTACAGCTGACTTGGCTGAAGTTGCACAAGCTTACACAAACACTTTGCCCTTCCAGTCCAACCATGTGCAAGACACTGCCTATAGCTGGAGCCCTCAAAGTTATACCTGAAAAGGGTCGATTTATACTAATTAAAAATAGGACACTGGGTATGTTGTCCCTTTATTTAGAATGACTAATACATTATCTTGAAGACAGTAAGTTAGAAAAACACTTACCCACGGTCGCAATATGGTTTAATGTGTGCACCAAACAATGTTCCCTGAGAGATGTTATAGTGAACATGGGGGATTGGCCTGGGGAGACCACAGTCTCTTTCTGAAAGAAATATTAAAATCTATAGATAAAAACCTGTTTGATTTACCATATCTAACATATACAATAAAGTAATTACTGCATGCTAATAATGACCCAATTGCAGTGCAGTATTTGGTGCAATTTGGTTTCATTCATTCATGCATTCTTCCATCCTACACATAATGCCTATATCAGAAATATAACCATTTATTAATACATATAAGCATTTTACAATTAACCTGAAACAAACTGTTGTTCCTTATCAAATGACTCCTGACTATCCAACTCTATATCTAACCTATACAGCTGCCTGTTTGGCAGAACATCAATAACATTAAGAAAATGTAAATTTTTCTTTCTTTAATTTATTTACACCATTTCGTTATGTTTTAAAGTACAAAAGAGGTACTGTTTAAAAAGGTCGCTCTGCAAGTTAGTTGTTTACACCAGCACAAAATTAACAGTGAAGCTATTTTACTATTCCCTCATAGCAATACACAGTTACACCCACACCTTATAACAATTTAGGTGTGGCAAATGCAGCAATATAATATTAGACTTTTGACAATTGACACATTACTGATTAAGCATAATGAAACAAAGTATATTTACTTTTACAGTTCAGCTCCACTTTGCTCCATTCACCATTGAGGCATGTGATGCTGTTTGAGCCATGATCCACCATATAACCACGAGCACACTCCAGGGTGACTTTAGATTCATCAGGAAAGTTATTTTTCAGAATAGAAGACTCACTTAACACCACATTACCTTTTAGATCAGGTTTTGTACATTCACCTGTTCAACAAAACAACACACATTCAAGGTCAAGCACATATTCTACTTCCTGTTAATTTATACTAGTGAAGATAAGAAACTCACTCAATTACTCACTCACTCCCTCATTTTCCAAACCATTTACTCCCATTAGGGTCATGGTGAGGGTGGTACCTATCCCAGCTGACACTGGGCGAAGGCAGGGTACACCCTGAACCGCTCGACAGACCATCGCAGGTCAACAAACACACATTCACACACACCTCCATATCTAGGGTCAATTAACTTAATGTGCATGTCTTTTGACTGATGGAGGAAACCGGAGCATCCTGATGAAACCTAGGGGAGAACATGCAAACTCTGTACAGAGACAGCCCAGGTCTCAAACCTATGACCTTCTTGCTGTGAGGCGGATGTGCTAACCACTATGCCATTGTGCCACCCAAGATAAGAAACTGGCAGTCTCTTGGTAGCTTATTTTAGTCTATATCAGCGTCTTGGTAAAGCCGAATATATTCATTTTTCTTGACTTATTAAATTTGTGACGAATGAGTGAGACAGCACCTGTGAGAGGCAGTTACCCAATTTGCTGTTGGTTAGTTATTATAGGTACTAAGTAACATTATGGGGCGTTTCCACTGTACTGGGTCAAGTTTATAGCAAAAAAAGCCACTGCAGTCTAAATATACATTTTAAATCTTGTACACAATAACATTTCCACAGTAAAATTAACTCTTTCAGAGTCCAATGGGGTAAAATATACCCTGAAAGAGTTCATTTTATTCTGGGAATTTTAGTGTACACTATATCCAAATTTGCAAAGCATAAGGGTTAGGATAAAACAAAACTGTTTAAAGTTTATGCTGTAAGAGTCAGAATACTGCTAATAAATAAATAACAGAGCCGGGGTGAATTTGGTTAAATAAAGCTTACCAGCGTTTCCCCTGGACACAAGAACCATCAGGAACAGCAGCAATGTCCACAAGATCATCTTCATACGCATTATTTATTGACTGAAACAAGAAATAAATAAATAAGTCAGAGTTGCCTTCTTGAGCTGAAAACAAACCCGCCTCGAAAAAAAGGTCGCCAACAGAACACAAACACAAAGTTTCCTCGTTCTAAGTCCAGCAAAACAAACTGTCCAGCATAATCCTGGCCATTAAAGTCTAGTTAGATCTCATAGTGATCCTCCTCCGTGTTCTGGCGATCATGAAACGTCCACTCGCAGGTTCCGACACACACGCGCGACTTCGGCAGAATGTGGTGTCAGAGCTTTTCCGTACCGAGCAGAGTCATCCCGCGAGGTGGGGCTCGGACTCGAGGTGGAGCCACGCTGGAGGGCACAGTGCACTGCCTCTACACTATCCTGAGCTGGGTATCGCAATCTCACGAGTACTGCACTCACGTAGGAACACGTTTGGAAAGTCGATCCGAACCTGGAGAGCCGTTAGTTGTGCTAACAGTACTATGTTCCGTGACATTTGAACTACAGTGGCACAAAGCAGCGCTTTTAGATTCCTAAAAACAAGACAGAGGTGACGGAGCAGGAAGTGGAGCCCCGTGAAGTTTTTAAGTAATTATAAACTGCATTTCTGGCCCGTGACGTCACTTAGCCCCACTGTCGTGCTGTTGAAATAAATGATTTTGCAAGTATGATTTCAAAGTTATCCACGTTTTATTCCTTACGCGTGTGACGTCATCAGCACCCCCTAGTTTAGCTGTGCTCTATTATAAGGAATCTTTTCCCCCGTTTGGTTATGTGTACATCTAGATACGCATCACATAGATACACATCAGTCACCCACACCTACTGTTTATAGTAATGCCAAATAAAGTGTGAGAGCCAATTTAAGACGGTGTTGTACATGAAACATTGCTGGTCAAGGCTTCCATTCCATCGCATAAATGTCTTACCTCTTTCTCATGAATGTAGTTGTAAAGCACAAATGGTTGCTTCGATTTTTCAACAAAGTCACCAGAGAGGCAAGCACAGACTGCTACAATAGCTTTTCCTCATGTGTGTATGCATCTCTACACAGAAATGCCTGAACCCGGGACTTGAACCCAGGACCTTGTTGCTGTGGGGGGGGGGGGCAGCCACTAGCCACCATGCTGCCCCCTGTTAGAACTGAAAGTATGAATAGGTAGAGCCACAGATTGGTGCTGGAAATTTCCCTGTGTGTGAATGTATAGCACAGGATTTGTGTTTGTTGTTTGCATGCTTCTTTGTTTTTGATCTACTGGAGTTTGTCTGCCAGACAGAAAAGGCCCCTTAGCGAAAAGTAGTTTATTCAAGTGTACTACAAGTATACTAATTTTATACTAAAACTGACACAGTATACTCGAAGTTTACTT
>JAOUQZ010044936.1:0-10934 GCA_028564935.1 Neosilurus hyrtlii | reverse complement strand
GATGCCATGTTGACCCTGGGTTTTGCTACCCTACATTAATCTTACTTTTGTCAGCAGACAAATTATCAATAAATACAAGGGAACCAGTTTCATTAGCAGCCATACATGCCCATGACATAAGATGAGGTGGTATTCTTTAGATCATTAGCCAGCTTAAGGCTTAATAATGGTTAACATCTGACAGTAAGCCCTATCTATTTACTTTATGGATTTACTTTGGCTGTTGACTTTGACACAGATACCTTTACCACTTGGAGGGTATTCTTGATCTGGCTATCTGTTATGAAGGGTTATTTCTTTAGCCCATGGAAATAATTCTTCCATTGTTCCAATTGCCACAGTTGCTTTCTGTGGTCTTTAGGTTTTTTTGGTATTTTTCAGCTCATTAATCATTCTTTCTTTCAAAAAATGTAACAAACAGTTGACTTGGTCAAACCTAATGTTTTGGTTGTGTCTTTTATGGATTTGTTAAAGTTTTAGCCTAATCATGTCTTGCTACAGTTGTAATAGCTCTTTAAAATTCACACTAAAAGTTGGAAAAAGTGTCACATATGAAACCAACTTTAGACCTTTTTTCTGCCTACTTGTAAATGTAATAATGAGGGAATTACACATAGCTGGCCATGGACAAACTAAGCTTCCAATTTGTAGTCTTTTAATCGGGGACCACATAGTAAAAGTGCTGAAATTCCTACACAGTTTTGTTGCCACATTTAATTTTAACTCCAGTATACTGTGAAGGACAGTTAAAAAATAGCTTTGTCAATATTTATAGATTTGACTGTAATTCTACATCACCTATAACATTGTGAAGTCACAAAAAGCCACAGTTTCCCATGTGGTTTTCTTTATCAGTACTTGGGTCAACTATACACTTTTAGAAGACAATAGTTTTTGAAGGGTTACTCAAGAGGTCAGTAAATAAATAAAAGTTCTGCTTTAAACCCTTTCTGAGCACTCATTCAAAGAGTTATAACTTAAAGGGTTCTCTCAGTGGGAAAACCAAAGAACTGTTAAAGGTCAACCGAAGGGCTGCCCTTATATTGTCAGCCAGATAATTTTGAGATGTATACCCTAAGGTACTCAAGTCTTAAAAAATATAATGTAAAATGCAGTTACCGAAATGTAAAAAATTTAATGTGTGTGTGTGTGTGTGTGTCTAGATTTGTTTATACACTTCCAAATGTGCATACAGTAGCTGAACACATCAAAAAGCATCTTAGTCATCTGCAGCACACACTTATGCCTGGTTCCCACGATTGTGCGATCCGTTACAAATACCACGATTGGCAATTCGTAGCTGTCTGTGGAATTTTTCAGATTTTTCTGTTGGATACAAGGTGATGCGAGTCGATACGTTCTGGTATGATTTGTTGTGCTTGGATGCGATATGGTCACGATTGGTCAATTTCAGGTGACAAGATCTGTCACAATCTTGTCTCCCATTAAGATACAATCAGATACATTCTGAAAGGATTGTCCCTATTGAATCCATGATTGGACATGATCATCACCCTGATTTGGGACAATCCGTTACATGCAGATACGTTCAGACATGTTGATATGATAAGCAGGAACTGACACACTCTGTTGCGATGGGATACAATTGTGGTTGTGATGTCTTTCACAATCGGGTTCAAGAGTGTTCCCAATTTGAGCTACAACTGGACCCCAATGGGTGTATACAGCCATGAAAAAAATTTCAAAGAGACCACTTTTTAATGGGAATATCCATTAAAAGTGGTCTCTTAATTTTTTCTCTGGTTGTGTAGTATATACATGTATATGTGAATGGCTGCCCATTCCTCTTAAAAAAGAACAAAATAAAATGTATTAAAACCTAGCCTAAAAGAAGGATATCTCTTTGATTTCTTAACATAGTATGGTTAATAAAAGGAAAATGGCCAAATAAAATTGCTTCTGTTTTTTCAGAAGCACAGAGTTTACCATATGCCTTATTTTTAAATCTAGAATAAATTTGAGTTCATCCTAAAATTTTTGAGCGTATTGGGAGTTCAAATTTAATTAGAATCAAATAGGGGATCAACCCAACTTAAGGTTCTTTTAAATAAAAATGTTGGGTGGAGGGAAGGGAGAAGGATTTTTAATTTATTTACCTCCTCTTAGTTACTTTTCTATTCTACTGTTCTTTACTATTTTTCTTTTTGTTTGTTTTTGTTTTTGGAAAGGAGGAGGTGAAGTAGCGGGTCATAATTTTACTTCCTTTTTTCATTTTTAGTTTTTGGGTGAAGAAACAATTTATTGGTTATTTTATTGTTCAGTTCTGCATATACTCATATCAACTCGTGAATCATTCGTTTCAGGTAGTGAGCAATGGTATGTGACAGATCGTCAGAAATCGCAGCGCATCTCACCAGAGCATTGTGTTTTTCTTGTCCAAGGTTGATCCCAATACCACGATTTGGAAGCATGATTAGATGCGATCTGTCACACTTTGTTATGATCCAATATGATCTGACGCGATGATCAGGATTGACAATTAATTGTGTTGATCATAGAAAATTTCTTAACCATCCAAAACTTTTCTACGTTTTACACGATTGCCACAACTGACCTTAAGGTCTGATAAGATCTGACAGGATCACCACGATTATTCCAAAATTAAGATCATAATTTCAATCGTAGCACGAATCGTGATAGTGAGAACATAGCTTTATAAGATTGAAGTTGCTATACATACTTCACTTGCTCCAACAGAAGTCAGGCACTACACATGAATGGTGCCTCATGCAGTGAGGTCCACAAAGGTACTTTGCTCTGGTAAGTGCATGGTTCATTCCACTTAGGTGTGGTTTGTTGTGTTGAATGCACATTTAAGCTTACTGCTTTCATTTAACACATTCACCAGTTTAGTAAAATGTGTGAACCAAACTGTATATGTATTTGCATTGCTTTGCGAATTTAACTGAGAATTTGTGAATTTCAAAAAGGAATACAAGAAATTTAATAAGTTTAAACATAAGGAAATTTTATCTTAGGGCGAGAAGCCACAGTAAAGGTTACTGCAGTAAAACAAGCCTTGTATCCATCAGGACTGCCATTGATCACTAAAAGATGAAGTAAACAGCAATCACAATTTTATCATAGGCAGTCCAGAATTCATTTAAGTTAACAACATTACATTGGGCTGAGGTGTAGTAAAAACTACATTCAAGTTGTACAAAACCTCTCTGACCAGTGAAGAGTGTTTTGAGCTTAATAGAGAGAAACTCAGGGCTGTTCTGGTGAACTGGTAAACCTTGTTTCTGCAGTGGCGCAATGGCGCATACATGACCGCTGTCACACTTTAAAAATCTAAAAACAAACAATACATTTTTTGTTTTCTGTTTTGTTTTGTTTTTTTTGTCAGTCATTGTATCCTGTGTAGTATATACTAAAAATATTTTGACACATTATGCAGTGCTTCAAGTTGACAAAATAATCTTACAGAAGAGAGCATATGCTATAGTTATCACACCAGGCTTCATAAATTAGCTTGGGAGCTGTAGTGAATTTTGTATTGAAGATTAACTGATGTGCTCAGTTGCATGTTTGTTAAGCATGCTGTGTGAAAGTTTTGCAAAAGTGGACATGGTACTACAACAAGTGTTAAAATGATTGTAAAATGGAAAAACTGTGATCAGTATTAGTATATACCACATGGGTATTGCGTGATCTGGTCAGCTATCTTGTAATTGTAAATTATTATTCCAACTGGATAATGCTTGACAGAATGACAGACACTTACAGTTTGTCATGGGCACTTGAGCAGGTAGTGTCATTAGTGAATTAGTATGCAAATAATTCTTTACTGAGTCGAATTTCTTTTGTGTTCATGTTTACCTCCACATCACATACAGAGCTCTGCTATGTTAGATAATCTCAAAGGGAAAAGCTTTAAATATGTAAATATAAACTATACACAACTGTTTGAGTCTGTTTCTCCTTTATTTCCTTGTACTTTATAAAGTGGTGCTTCAAAGTTTGTGAACCCTTAAGAATTTTATACATTTCTGCATGATTATAACCCAAACATCATCAGATTTTCACACAAGTCCTAAAAGTAGAGATCCACCCATCCTTAATAGACCTTAAATACAGTACAATATTGCCAGAAAAACTTGGTTGCCTAGTCTTCTCCATACCCTCAGAGAATGCTTCATCTTCCTCATTAAAACCCATTTCATCAACAGCCTGGCAGTGTGACAAGAACATTGCAAACACTGCTGCAGTCAGAGACCAACTTCTTGAACATTGGGGCACCAGGGCAGGAGGCCTTTCTCTGTCTGTAGTCTGTCCCTTGGGATGATGGAGCTGCTATAGAATTCATCCAAAATCCTCAGGGTGAATTCAGTTGTACAGTAAGTGTATGAGTTTATGATGCTGAGTAATAGGGCAAAGAAAAATACAAAGAAGATACTAATAGAAGCTGGATAAAAACACTGAAGAAAAAGAAGCATTTAGAGAATGTATTAACTTGAATGGCAAAGGATATGGTGCAAAAAAACAAAATAAAAAAAATCAGAGAGGGTGTGTTAATTCTCAACATTATCTGTTGAAATACATTTTAGAAAACTTATAATATGCTGAAATGTGATCACAACATGTGGTATGTATACAAGGGGTTCATGTGTAAAAAATAATAATAATATTAATAATAATCTGTATTATTATGTGAAGATCTAAGCCCAAATGCTCTATATTTAAAGTATTGGTTGATTAAAGATGTTCCATAATTGAGGTGAACAAACAAATTGTCAGTGTTACACCCATCCATCCATCCACCTATGCTGCTTATCCATCAGGGTCATGTGAAGGCTGTTGCCAACTGACTTCGAGCAAGAGGTGGGGTACACCTTAAACATGTGTGTTCTATCTATTGCAGGCCTCAATCAGAGATAAACAACCATTTATTCTCACGTTCATTCCTAAGAGAAATTGAGAGTAGCCAGTTGAAGCCAAAACTTTTACACTGTAAAATAACAGTACTAACCAGTACATCAATGTTCCTGTGTAGGTTAAATTTTTTTCTCAATTTCATAGATGTTTTCTAAAAAAGAAATGAAAATAAATAATATATTTTTAAAAATAAACAACATTTTTTTAAATAAAAAAGCTGAATTCCTGAGCGGAGCCCCACAGACATGGAAAATGACTTTGATTTTGATTGGATGATTGTCCCATGTTTATGCCCCCACAGGAAATCTAATAAGGCTGCTGCATCACCAATTGAAAAAAAAACTGATTTATTATTAACCTATCTACACTGAAAAAAATAATCCCTTCACTTTACTTAATTTAAATGTGTACATTGGTCCCACTTAATCAGAATGTGGCCAAGTGATGTGACTTATTGGAAAAAAATCCTGTCAGCTGGCCACATTTTGTTCATGTGGGACCGATGTACACATTTAAATTCAGTAAAATGAAGGGATTATTTTTTTCAGTGTAAAACAAAAAGTAAAGCCTTGCAGACTCACACAGAAGAAAAAACATACAACTTAACTGAGGTAGGCAGACAAGCATTTGAGCAACATCAACTTGTTAAACAGATAATGAAACTAACAAGACAGGTGACACAAATAACGTGGAAATCAGCAAGTGAAAGGCGATGAAAATAAAAATATTAGGAACTAATCTTTCTTGATTTCGCTTTAGATTGCAGTCAGAAAAATGCAGGAAAGACTGTTGTTAAAAAGAAGAAAAAAGATTGAAAAGAAAGAAAAAAGACATTGTGCTGTGTGCTTTCAGTGAATAATTTAAAATGTTTTTAGTGCTATTGGATGATTAAGCAAGAGGCAGGTGTCCAACAGAGGTGTCTTGCCAGAGTTTTCACATGAGCAAGGAGCACATGGACGACTATCAGGAATGACAGAGGATTTGAAACTGATAGAATATTTCAGGGGTATTCAGAATAAATCGTAAAGGGTCACTTACCAAATTTTCACCAAGTAGAAGGTCTAGAAAATGTCAGTTCAATCAATTTCCACCAAGTACCAAACCATGTTCCCACTCTTCACAAAGGTCATCGTCTCATTACAAATGAATCATATTGTATTATGAGCTTCCCTCCACCATGGAGTATGAATGAGTACTCATTCTTAAATGCCTGTTTTTTGTTATTATTATTTTCATGGTATTGAAGAATTTGTGACCCTGGGGGTATGTTAGTTTAATTTACTCAGGAATAGTGAGTAAAGTCAGAGTTATCAAACTCTGACTCCCTACAATGATTAGGAAGACTATAACTTCAACTCATCAGAGTCTGTGCGCTCACGAAAAAAGGGACTGTCTGAAGGCAAACACAACGTTAAAATCATGGCATGAGCTCTGTATTTTTGAAAAAGGAACGTGCAGTAGGATATGAGTTTCTCTTACAGCAAAATACAATACTGTGGCACCAAATAAAGACAGGAAGACTTTTTTACCAACACATTACTGATTCATAACAAATATATTCATGTTGTATGTTCTTTAATTTATCTGACAGACAACTATCTCAAATAGGACTAAAATGTGAAAATACATTAAATATTGAATATGGAACACTTAATGACAGCCGCCACAAAGTATACATTTCTGAAATTTACCCATTAGTCGCTAAACAAAATAAATAAAATTTGTGCAGAAAGAAAATGTATAATATAATTGTAAATTATATAGCATTTACTCATTTTAATTTGTGTATTTTAAACTATATATATAATAATCTATATAATAAAAGTCTATATAATAGGGATGATTTAAGTGATGGTTAAATTATATATAATACATTAAATAACATTTGTCTTTTTAGTCAGTTAATTTGTTGTAATGAATCATGTACATTTTTCACTGCACGGTCTAAATCTAAAACAGAATTAAGTTCTTTATTGCTCTTTTTTCTGGAACTTGTTAGGCTACATGAACAGTATCGTATATATGTTATTATGTTATATATGTCTGTGCTATTTTTCATTTGTAATATTTATTGGAATGAAATAAAATAAATCATTACTCCGCCGAGTGTAATTAGCTGGCAAAGATGAAAAAACTATGAAAAGATCTAAAAAATTTATTCTATCAGGTAATAATCCATATCTTTCATAAAGAACAACATCTGTGTTAAATAACAAATTTACACTCTTTATAAATCCCCTCTCACTATCTGCTCAGTGTGCTCCAAAAGTGTAGATTACCTTTTTTTTATATTTTTATACCCGACAATATCCATTGGATAATGTAGGAAAATGGGTGGTGCTTATACAGATAATGCAGAGTTAACCACGAACATGGGAGCAGGGTTAAAAAGCAGTGTAAATTGTAATGCCAACATACCTCGCGAAAACCTTACTACCAGCATGCAGTGATTGTTTTGCAGTAAAATCTGACAAACTTTACCAGAATGGCTTTTGCATTTGAGCAAGGAATCCACAAATTTTGTGAAGCTGAAAATTTCATAGGTTGCTAAAAAAAACCTTGCCTGGGTTTATTTCTATCTCAGGGGAGCCCATTGCTGTATGCCATTATTTAGTTGGTGAGCTACTTTTCTTCATTGTACTAATGCATCAGAATTCATATCCATCCACACGGTGTAAACAGCTCAGATTTCTGAGACTGGTGCAATCAACTTGTTGTGAGCACGGTGGGAGTTCGATGGCAGCACAGTGGGGAGCACAGTGACCAGGGTATTTCAGTATTGATTTCTCCAAGATAAAGACATGTTTTGACAAAGTGTTGATTATTTCCAATAAACAGTGGCACATTGAGACTTTAGGCTTCAGCTTTTGAAAACTTCAGATTCTAATATTTTTGAGTATATTGAGATAATAAGCTGGAATTTGGAGCAGAATTTGCCTGAGACTAAGCAAAAATGAAATTTCTGTCCTTTTCAGCTGGGTTGTCCCATACCAGGTCACATTTTAAACACCCAATTTTTACTCTTTCATCATGAATTCTTACCTCAGCGAACTACCTTGCTAACACCAAAGACAACAGAATGGTTGATAAATTGACTAGCGATGTGACTATACCATTGTTATTGGGATTCTGTGATTGGACCTCAGACCAGAATTAGTGTATACTACACGAGAAAGGTGCAATCCATTGGTCCGCTATCTCAGATTTAAAACACATTATCCTGAATGAATAATGCTTGGATCAAAATGATGGACACTTACGGTTTCCCACGGACACTTGGAGCAAGCAGTATTATTATTATCATGCTTTAAAATGGAAAATGACCATACAAAAAAAATTGTTTCTTGTGTTTTTGTGTAGTATACACTAAAACATGCACAAAACCTCCTTGTGTGCTTAACTTACATACAACTTACATTTTCATGTAGTATATACAAATTTCTGAATGAGCAAGCTAAACATTCATACATTTTTTGGTAATGTTTGTGTGGTATATGCTAATGACATTCAGTCTCTGGGACTATTCAGTGACATCAACCTCAGCTTTTGTAAATCATTCTTAATTATTTTATTACAGTGGCATCAGGAAATGGGTTATATTATGCAGAAAGTCAACAAAGAGTTTTCGAAGTTGGTGTGTAAAAAGCCTTGGCATACTGAAGAGGCACATGATCCTTTCAAAAGGATAAGGGAACTGAAATGTTTCCTATCAATTTATTTGATTATTCCTGGTAATTCCTGGAAAGTACAGCTCAAACAGTAGATTTATATGTCAACACTTGCTATTTTGTGGAATGTGATAATAAAATAAAATGATCTTCCCTGTACCTGAGCTAAGTCGTCATACTTAGCAGCTTAAAATTTGATAGTAGCTAAAATTACACACAATACTAAGCTGTACAACACAAAGTAAATTAAAGTTGGTAACTGACTAAGAAATTTTGAGTTCAAGTTTATCTGCCTTCAAAGGTCAAAAAATGGATACAATCACATCATGGCTAGCTTTGGTTTTCTGAGTAAGAGTGGAATCGTGGTCTGCTCTGTATAGCGGAAGTTAGGGATTGTTGGTTAAAAGCCATGATATCTTCATCTCTGTGTTGCTTTATTCTAGGAGAAATGCTGTTGAATCTCCTGATGAATTTCTTCAAAGAATTTTGGCGGGAATGCATGTAAAAGTTTGAATGATTACAGTGTTAAGCCTTTAATGTATAGGAGGACATTCTGGTCAAAAGCCATATCTCCAAAGCTCATGCGAGTGCTGTGCAGCTCTCTCCATGAGCTCTCCAGCTCAGCATTCCTTTGTTCCAGGGAGGTGAATGGTGAATCCCTTAGTGAGTTTGTTGTTGCTCAGTTCTTCACAAAACCTGCAGAACAGCTGTACAGTTATGTTTGTTTCAGCTGTACAGGTATGTGATGATAGTTAAATAAATAGATGTTGATTTTGTTAATCACATTTTTTTTTTAATGGATTAATAAGTAGATAGTCATTGGTGCAGGAAGTGGGAGTAATAGTGCCTGTGCTAGTGTATGCAAGTTTTGAGTTGTGAGGCTTAACTGTTGTGAAACACTCCAGGATTTTGGAACTGGCCTGTTTAAGTGCCCTCTTTTGCATAAGTTTGCATTAAACAGAGGGCAGGTTCGTAGTATCTCAAAATTCCAAATGCTGGATTCACCTTTTTAAAATAGGTGAATCCAGATATTCATTTAATAGAAGTTTTTAAATCCTTGCTATTATTAAATTCTTTTTAAATTCCTTCCTATAATATTATGTCTGGTATAATTCTGCCTTTTTTGCAAACAGACTGAGTTTTTGACAGAATTTATCAATGTTCAAGCAGTTTTCACAAGTGATATTTCTCTAGTGAGGCCTAGTGATTGGCTGACATTGTATGTTTTTATACTTGTTGAGCTTTTGAGTACTTCTACATTTATGGCATTTGGCAGACTCTTTAATCTAGTGTGACTTATATTTTTATCTCCTTTATACAGAGTAGTTAAGGGTTAAGACCCTTGCTCAAGAGCCCAACAGTACGAACTTAGTGGTAATGGGACTTGAACCCCTCTACCTTCTGATCAGTAACCTAGACCTTTAACTACTGAGCCACCACTAAAATACTTGTGGTTGGACCTTTGAGTTTACAGTGTTGAGAACAAGGTGCTTCAGGAATTGTTACTAGGCTTTTAAGAACTGTAAAATGCTGCTATACAGTGAAAGACAATTTGAGTGCACAGGAGTACTGTTTACCAATTTTGATAGACACACAGACAGACAGATAGTAGACAATCTGGACAGATAGATTGGCAACAGCTGTTAAGGAGCAGCAGTTAAAGAGGCAACTGATTTCAGAAAACTGAGTGAATGTTTCCTGGAGAACAAGGCAGATAGAGCTGAAATGTTAATAATTTAAGTAGTGCTTTTACAATATTCAGAAAAAGAGAATACATTGATCACTACAGCAGTGCATACTGAATGACAAGCTGTATTACTGCTAAGAATTCATGTAAGTTTCACATGTTATTAGGTTTTTAAGTGCTGCTTTACTGGTAGGAGAACCCAAATACTTACCATGTAACAGTAATCCATGGCTGACAGTCCAATGCCCAACAGCGAATTATTGGCCCAGGTTTATGCAAGTATGGTATTATTATTATTATTATTATTATTATTATTATTATTATTAATTCTCTCTGTTGATCAAAGTGACACGTGACAAAATGGCATGGGTTCTTTGATGTATACACATTCAGAATAATATATGGTAATACATTTCACATGTGTCTGAAGAAGCATGGTTTAGACTACTTTAAAGAAAGGATGAAGAAGGAACTAATAACATTTGTCAGCTCTAGACTTACACAATCCAATGCATTTATTCTAGGACAATTCATGGTGAGCCTTGGTGCTGCACATTGGCAATGTTTACAATATTAGCTTGATTTAAAAAAAAAAAAACAATAATATTTCCTGTTTTGAGAATTTTTCTGTGCAGTTTTTTATATTATTAGGGTATGTGTATATTAATATTGGATATTTT
>JAOUQZ010044934.1:0-10938 GCA_028564935.1 Neosilurus hyrtlii | reverse complement strand
CGGTTCTACTCCGAGCTCCTCCCGGATGACAGAACTTCTCACCCTATCTCTAAGGGAGAGACCTGCCACCCTGCGCAGGAAACTCATTTCAGCCGCTTGTATTCGTGATCTCGTTCTTTCGGTCACTACCTAAAGCTCGTGAGGGTAGGAACGTAAATTGACTGGTAAATTGAGACTGTCATTCCATTATTTAAAAAAAAAAACCACTTGACTTTAATTTTAACTGCAACCTAACTACCAATCCTGGAGTGTCCAATAATTTGCCTCACACTAATACATAATATTGGATCACTTACATTACTTAAATAAACAGATATAATATATTTCTTTCATATGTTTAATTGAGTTGTTTACTTGTTTTAGGACTTGTATGAAAATCCTTTCATATTTCAAGTCATATTTATGTAGCAACATAGACAAATCTAAAGGATTCTGTAAGCTTTTGTGGTCTTGAACAAATACTTTATATCTATTTGATTTTATGAAAACAGAAGCTTGGAAGAGTGTCAAGTGGAGGCAGACGATGAGGACCTTGAAGAAAAGGTGGCTGCTGACTGCTATCGTTTCAAGGGCCGCCATCCTGGACACAGGTTTTTCGTTATGTATCATGGCACTACTTATGCTAAGGCTCTGAAGATTCAAAAAAATGGATTCATCCCCTCTTTAGATGGCATGCTGGGTCGTGGGGTCTATTTAAGCAGGGATTTTAAAAAAGCTTCACGATATCCATTAAATGGACGATCACAGAAGCTAGCAGTCCTCAAGGTGAGAGTACGAGTGGGAAAAGTGAAAAAGATCGATTATCAAGGCCATCCCTTGCAAAAGACATGGCATCAGCGTGGCTATGATACAGCTTGGGTGCCTCCAAATTGTAGAATGGTGGGCAGTGGTCTTGAGGAGGATTGTGTGTACGAGCCATGGAGAATTCAAGTCCTGAAGATTATTGCTGTTTAGTATCCAGGTTCAATAAAACCTACAGCTGATGTGTAGTTGAAGTGTTATTAACTATCACTGTGTATATGAGACATTGCTGTAGGAATGTTCTTCTACTTTGGAATATACCAGTGAGTCTTCAATCGGAACTTTGTTAATTTGTTTCTGTAGTAATTTTTAAAAGATTGAAGGCTATAATATAGTAAATAAAAGTGACTGTCCTTGCGGGTGTGGCTACCTAGCCAGTGTCCTGTAATTTTGTTTCATCTGAAATTAAAAGTGTATTGACTAGAGATTTCAGATTGTAATAAACCTCTTATATTACAAAATAAAATAAACATTTACGTTTATTTTTTCGGGAATAGTATTACAATCAGATGAAAAATATACAGGGATTCTCACAAGTCATTATTTTCAAGTCCAAGTCTGAATGTCTTCAAAGGCCAAGTCCAACACACATCTCAAGTCTTTAAGATGCAAATCCAAATCACATCTTGGATATTTGAGTGGCAAGTCCAAGTCAAGTCTTAAATCTTTCAAGGGCAAGTCAAAGCCAAATCACAAGTCTTTGTGTGGCAAGTCCAACTCACATCTCAAGTCTTTGAGAGGCAAGTCCAAATCACGTCTGAGGTCTTTTAGTGGCATGCCCAAGTCAAGTCTTAATCTTTCAAAGGCAAGTCCAAGTCAAATCTCAGGTCTTTGAGTGGCAAGTCCAAATCATATCTCAAGTCTTTGAGAGGAAGTCCAGATTACATCCCAGGTATTTAAGTGGCAAGTCCAAGGCAAGTCTCAAATCTTATAGGGACAAAGTCGCATCAAATTTCAAGTCTTTGAGAGGTAAGTCCAAATCACATCTCAGGTATTTAAGTGGCAAGTCAAAGTCAAAAACAAATCTTTCAGGGAGAAGTCCTAGTCAAATCTCATGTCTTTGAGTAGCAAGTGCATATCACATCTCAGGTATTTGACTGGCAGGTCCAAGTCAAAAAAATTTTTTCAGGGACAAGTACCGTCTTCAAGTGGCAGGTCCAAATCACATCTCAGGTCTTTGAGTGGCAGGTCTAAGTCAAGTCCCAAATCTTTCAGGGACAAGTACACTCTTTAAGTGGCAGGTCCAAATCACATCTCAGCTCTTTGAGTGGCAGGTCCATAAAAAATCTCAAGTTTGTGAGTGGCAAATTCAGTCTCAACTCTTTAAGGGGCAAGGGTGTGATTGTGAGTGGGAATAGTTGTGTGTTTGTGTTGCCCTGTCTGGGGTGTACACTGCCTTCACCTAGAGTTGGCTGGGATAAAGTGGTTTAGGAAATGAGAAATGACGTCTAGAATGAACAGAGAGAGAGAGAGAGAGTTATTTTTTGGGACGGGGAGGGTGGGTCCTCACTGTTTCACATTTCAAGCAATAAAATCTGATGTAACATGTTGATATTGTACACGCTGGCACCGTGTTGTGAGGCCCTGGAGCACATCAGCAGGAGGTAATGTGACTCTAGAAGAATCATCCATAACTACCTATAAACAGATTCACACAACAAGCACAGGCAGCTTTGGTCTCCTGATGCAACCTCCTCCTCAGAAATGACTAAAAAATGATCACACAGTGAAGTGTGTGTGTGTGTGTGTGTGTGTGTGTGTGTGTGTGTGTGTGTGTGTGTGTGCTTACCCCAAAACAGCTAGATGCAGAGGATCATCTTAATGTATATTTATGCATACTCTCATTTGGACCAAAAATGGAGATACCAGGTTCCATCAGAAGACTGTTCATACAAATGTGCACGCTAATTCGTTTTTGCTTTTCTTTTATTATGTAATAAAACGTGAAAATATCTAAGAATGAGACTAATATTTTAAAGCCACAGTGCTTGGTAGAGGCATGACTTTTTGCACTGATGTGACATGGTGGTCAGTTATTGAATATACTATAATGGATAAGCTGAGGCTATAAATAGCCATAAATACCTATGAATGCATATACTTAATATTTATCCTTCAGATATTTTATTTTGACTGGAATGGGTGATTAAGTTTATTTTAATTTAAAGGTACAATGTCTAATATTTTGGAGGAATTTTTAGCTAAAATCAAGTATAATCATCAATTATTATGGGCTTTCTATAATCATTTAAGAAGAAAGTCCCAACCATAGAATAAACTGTTTATATATACATTTGGTGGGCGTCCACTCTCACGGAGGCTGCCATCAGGTACAGCCGTGTTTCTACAGAACTATACAGGCTTCAAAGAGGACTGGTCAGAATTAAAATTTTAATTTGTTGCAATCTGGATATGTAATAAGCTGCTGCTGTGAGTGTTCCTGACAATCCTGTAATAATAATTCAGTGTCCAGAGAAATTGGGAGGTGCAGTGGTGCGGTGGTTAACACGTCCACCTCTCGGGTTCAACTCCCAGGCTCAGCGAGGGTGTTTCCGTGTGGCATCTCTGGTTGGTGTGATAGAGGTGCAATACTTGATGAGTGGGAATTGGATACAGCTATATTTGGGGAGAAAAATGTTGGGTTGATGAGTTGTTCCTGTGTTTGAGGTCAGTGGATACACGGCTGAGTATGACGGGGATTCAGTCGTAGTAATCTGAGCACAGGAGTCTACCGAGGACCCTGGAACTGTAACTCATATGAAGTCATGCTGTGAAAAGTTAGGAAATGGCTTCGTTCTGTGGAAGCCATATAGACATGCACAACACGCTGCACATGGGGAAGAGACATAAGTTGGTGGCGGCTCTCAAAGACAGCATCTGTCCTAAGCATGGCAAATTCATGGAGATTTTCTGCCACCGGGATCAGCAGTGCATATGTCAACTGTGCCTTACAAATAAACACAAAAATCATGATGTCATCTTGATTGAGCATGAGGTACCTGAAAAAAAGGTATGACTAAATATTTTATTTATTGTTTTCTTCATGTGTGGCACAGTAGTGTAGCAGATAGCATGTTCACCTCACAGCAAGAAGATCCTGGGCTTGGCTCGAGCGTTACTCTGTGAAGTGTGTATGCTCTCCCCATGCTTGCGTGGGTTTCCTCCGGGTACTCCAGTTTCCTCCAACAGTCCAATGACATGCACAGTAGGCTAATTCGCTGTTTCAAATTGTCCCTAGGTTGGAATGTGAGTGTGAATGGTTGTGTGTGTTGCCAAGCGATGGTCTCACGAGATGTTCGCGGTGTACCCTGCCTCTGCCTATTGTTGCCTGAGTTCGGCTCCAGCTCCTCGCGACCCTAATAGGTTTAAGCGGGGGGCACAGTGGTTGGCACGTCTGCCACACTGAAAGAAGGTCCCGGGCTTGATTCCCAGGCTTTTGAGGGTTTCATTGTGAAGTTATTGCATGTTCTCTATGTGCTTGTGTGGGTTTCCTCCTAGTACTCCGGTTTCCTCCCACAGTCCAAAAACATGCACAGTAGACTGATTGGTGGTTTCAAATTGCCCCCAGGTGTGAGTGTAAGTAAGAATGGTTGTTTGTGTGTTGGCCCTGCAATGATCTGCCGAGCTGTTCACGGTGTACCCAGCCTCTCCACAACCCTAATTAGAATTAAGCGGCTTACAAAATGAATGAATGAATGAATTAATGATTTTCAGCCTTGTCCTTGTCCAGCTTTTTGTTTCCCTATCCCAACTTTTTTTAAGACAACTTGTTGCCATCAAATATAAAATAAGCATTTTTTTTTTCATGAAAAAGTAAACTGTCTCACTTTCATCGTTTGATTCACTGTCAGTGAAATTTAGGTTTCTTTTAAATGACATTTTACACAGCGGGTGGCAACGTGGTGCGGTGGTTAACAAGTTCGCTTCACGGCAAGAAAGTCCCGGGTTTGATTGGTGGGCTTGGGGTGTGTGGAGTTTGCCTGCTCTCCCTGTGCATGCATGGGTTTCCTCCTGGTACTCCGGTTTCCTCCCACTGTCCAAAAACATGCACATGAGTGTGAATGGTTCTGTGTGTGTTGGCCCTGCGATATCCTGCAGAGCTGTCCAGGGTGTACATTGCCTTCACCCAGAGTCGGCTGAGATGGCCGCCAGCCTCCCCCGCGACCCTAATTAGGATTAAGCAGCTGAGAAAATGAATGAATTAATACATTTTACATATTATATATATATTTTTTGGAATTGAAGTTGTACTATGGCATATTAAATGGAATAGCTACAGCATAACTGTATTTTTTTCTTCCATGCTTTTAAGATTAAACTTGAGAAAATGCGAAGAAAGACGACCAAGAGGATTCACAGCCGGGAGAAAGCGGAGCGAGGTTTAAAAGAAGCAGTTAATTCATTTAAGGTGTATTTATCTATACAGAGAATTGTTTCATATCTTTTTATCTATCTATCTAGCTATCTAGCTATATGTATGTATGTATCACCTTATTACGATGAGGCAGAGTGCAGTGAAGGAGCTGATCTTGACTAAGGAGGAAGCCGCCGTGAAGCAAGTTAATACACTTTTAGAGAGTCAGAACAGGAGGTCACTGATCTGAAGAGCAGAGACACTGAACTGCAGCACTTGGAACAGCTCTCTCAGGCAGACAGTTATGCGTACTTTCTACAAGTGAGTGCATTTACACATTTACAAGGGCACAGGTTCCGAAAAGTGAGTAAACTAAACCTATAATAAAGTGCATTAATGTACAATATATTATATATAAAGGCCGAGTTTAGACCTACACTGCCATTTCAAGCAACTTGTATTGTTATATTCAAACCCACTGCTCTAGTTTCAGTTATTACCTACAGAGAAATTAGGGTAAAGTGCCAAGAGCTTCACCTTGTGAAAAATCTCCAACCTGTTCAGAGATCTGACGGATGTTTAGATAAATGGTCGATGGATGAATGAAGCGATGGATGCATGTTGTTTTGTTGTATGGAAGGATGGATGGATACTGAGTGGTCACACTTAAATCCATGAATGGAGCGATAGCCATGGCCTGGGGGCAGGTATGGCCTAATGGTTAGAGAAGTGGCTTTGGGAGTGAAAGGTCGTTGGTTCAATTCCCGAACCAGCAGGAAAAATGTGTGGCGGTGGAGGAGTGAGCAGCGCCTTCCCTTCCTCCACATTCATGGCTGAAGTGCCCTTGAGCAAGGCACCTAACCGCCAACTGCCCCCCGGCGCCGCAATGTGTGGCAGCCCACTGCTCGAAGTGTGTGTGTGCTCACTGTTGACGTGTGTAAATGTGGATGTCAAAGGTCCCCTTGCTGAATTAAAACAGTATGAATTTTTTTATTTAATTTAAAAAATACTCTTCTTACTTTTTAAATGGACAAATGGATGGATGGAGACATACTGTTACTCCATAAATGGCTGGAAGAATAGATGGATGGATGGATGGAAGGATGGATGGATGAATAGATGGAGAGATACTGTTACTCCATAAATGGCTGGACTGATGGAGGACAGATAAATGGATGGATAGTGTTCATTCCATGGACACACAGATACTGTTGCTACTCTATAAATGGACAGATGGGTGAACAGATGAATGGATTTATTTTATAAAAGTATGGAAAGATGGATACTGTTGTTACTCCATAAATGGATGGATGAATGAATGGATACTGTTTATCCATAAATGAATTGATGCATATATAGATGATGTTCATTCCATATATGGATGGATGAAAATGGATGGATAGACACTGTTATTGAATAAAAGGAAGGATGGATGAATACTGGTTTTGCATAAATGTATGAATCGTTTGTTATAATAATAGATGGATGGATGGATGGAAGGTCTTGTAATTTTACAGATAGATGGTTGAATTGATGTTTTTCATTCAATGAATAAATGGATGGAGACTCTTTGCGGTTTGAATGTCTGGATGGAAAGATAATGAGTGGATACTTCATTTCATGGATGGATGGATGGATGGTATTTTTATTACATGAAAGGATCGATGCTAAGTTGATGAGATCCTAAGGATCCTAAATCTTTGACACCTTGTTAGATCAGATCTGAGCGATAGTTATCATTTTTGTTTATAGACTATAACAATTTATTTAAATGTATTTTTCCCAGAGTGCTTCTTCTGTTCCTTGCCTCACAAAGTTCATCCAGATCTCAGCTCTATCAATCCATCCATCCTGTTCATTTCAGCCTAGCACTGATGCTGCCTCACATCTTATCAAACAGCTGCTCTTAATCTGCCAGTGGCGATTCATGACTATTTCTGAAAGAGGTATTCTCTCTGTTACTCTTTAATTGCTCAGAAGTTTATATTTTGCTTCTTTAATGCATGTTGATTACACAAAATTCCACTTTCACTTTTATTTCACAGTAAAAAACACAAGTATCGTGTCTGTACCACTACCACGGACATATCAGGAGCTCCTAAAATGTGAGTTGTTTCTTTTTTTCCCCTTCTTAACCTCTGCAAAGGAGGTTAAGTTTGTCTGTCTGTTTGTTTGTTTGATATCAACTTTACGCAAATATTTATGAACGGATTTTTGAGAAATTTTCATGGAAGGTGAAAAATGGGTCAACACATAAACAGCGCTACAAGAACAAACCATTTTTACACAGAAATAGCACGCATCCAAAACACAACGCTGGCGCCTCCAGGGTCTTTTGCCATGACTGGAACTTGAAGCCAATTTAGCAGGTGAGAGGGGATGGTGTGCAGTCTAGATTATTTTCCACATTACTGAAGCAGTCCCATCGCAGTCAGTGATGGCGAGATCAATTATCCCAACTGTAGGAACTACCAAAGGCGGACGAAGTATTGAAAGGTTATATGAAAACAAAAGTACAGATAGCACCAGAGCAGTATGAAGTCGCAGCTACTTATAGCGCATTATCTATAGTTATATCAAAGGCCATGAAAGTAGTCAATGTGAGTAAGACAATCAGAAGCCAGCTTTCATGGTATTACCAACAATAAGGGAAAGTTTATTTACTCTAAAGGACTTTTTTTTACTGTAGACATGATATACTTTTACATAAAATGATCAAATAGTGGAAATTGCAAGCTAAGTATTGATACCGGACATCCCCAAGTACAACACAGTGTTGAGTGGTGATTCATTTTAGTATATTTTTAAGACAATAGGCCATACTTTTCCGCATGAAAGGAGCTGTGTCATGATTTTAACCCAAATTCTTTTAACTCAGAATCCGAACCACTTAGTCCGATTAGGGAGCCTATCTCAGCCAACACTTGGTGCATCTGAACGTTTAGCCAGAAGGGCAACACACACCTGGGGCAAATTGGAACAGCCAACTAGCCTCATGTGCATGTCTTTGGACTGTGGGAGGTACTTAGAGCAAACTCATGCAAACACACGGAAAACATGGAAACTCCACACAGAAACACCTGAGGCCAGGACTCCAACCCCGGACCTTCTTGCTGTGAGGCAGATGTGCTAACCACCATGCCATCCTTCCAGCTTAAACCCAAAATATCTTTGTCTATCTTTGTTAAATAACCTTTTAACTTGCGAATCAAAACGAATTTAAAGTTTTTGAACCTTGAATGAAGCAAAAATGGATTGCAACATAAACTTTCTGGGCCTTTATTGATATTTAGGCTACTTTCTTCAAACAACCATGACACAGGCACTTTAAAGGCAAGTTCTGATGTACACATGGTTTAAAAAAGCAATTAGTTATAAAATCTAGACATTTTTATAGTATTTTATGCTAAAATCTGATAAATTTGGTAATCGGTTTTGTTGACTAATTTGTTATGTTATGATATCCCTAGCTTATTGCTGGGGTTTCTGTAAAGCTGCTTTGAGACAATATCCATTGTTAAATGTACCGTGTAATTTGTTTCAAATTCTTCCACAACAGATGCAGTCAAACTTACTCTGGATACAAATACGTTGCATGACAACCTCCAGCTGAGTAACCTGGACATGCAGCTGACCGCCGTCCAAACGTCGGAGTGCTATCCTTTCCATCCGGACAGATTTGAAAGCCGATATCAGGCTTTATGCAGAGAGGGTCTGCGCGGTTCGCCATGTTACTGAGAGGTGGAGTGTGGTACAAAAGGGTCATGGGTTAATATTGCGGTCTCATACAAAGGAATTCAAAGGAAAGGGAAACACGCCCCTCTCTTTGGTAGATGTAAAAGCTCATGGGCTTTCCGCAACTATGGAGGCATCAACGAATTCTGGCATGATAATAAGTGCCATAAATTCTCCACTGACAGATCATTAGATTGTACTCATATAGGAGTATATCCCGATCATGGAGCAGGCGTTTTGGCCTTTTACAATGTCTCAGGTAACTTGAACCTCATTTACAGGGCAGGCACAGTTTACAGAACCTGTATATGATGGATTTGGAATGGTCAGGACAGGGTCTCCTATCAAAGTTTGTGACTTATAAGATTTACTAGAAGATCACCTTTCTTCTCAAAAATGAGGTCCTTAAACATGTAGCAGTTCAGTTTTAAATGTTACTCTAGGGATATTATTATGGTTCTACTCTTCACCATTTCCCTTTATTGTAATTGTCTGTATCTAATGGAGTCTTAACTGTCCAAATAGAAATTTCATGAAAATGCGCACATAACATTTTGTGTATTACATAAATTACACAGCACCCCCTCCTGGACGTGCTGTAATAGGACACTTCCAAAAAATCATCCTATTTCACAATGTTAAAAAAGCCTTTAAAAGTTTTTAGATCGGGATCATTTCCAAAATCTGATAGAGTCTTGCTTGTCCAAAACCCAACATCTGGAAGAAATTTCATGAAAATCCGCACTGATTTTTTATTATTTTTTTTTTTCAACAAACACACAAATCAAGGCTAAAACATAACCTACTAGGCAGAGGTAATGCAATTAGTTTGAGACAAAATTAACATTATTAATATTTTATTGATGTAGTAAAAGTTTTTTGCTGCGGTTAGTTACTGTGGTCTTTTTTTCTTTTCTAACAAAAATACAGCAGGTGGAATGGTGGGCTGTTTGTGTAGTGTGATGTGACTAGGAGTTCAACGCCTCCTGGATGGAACGCAAGGTTAACAAACATAAATTCACATTCATCTGTAAATGTTTACTTGGGTTTACTGATTCTGGATGGTTTATTAATTAACCCAAAACTTTGTATACCTTGTATACACCAACTTATTGTTTGCACACTAAAGTATTTCACTTTGTATCATGTTTCATAATAAGCTTTTTATCAGTGTTTATAATATCACAACCTTGATTTGCCATTGCACTTCATTATTGTATTGAAAACACTGGACTCTGCATGTGCTTTGTTCAGTTGATATCATTTTTTAGTTACAAGGATACCTGTCTTCTAAGGTTAGTTATTTCTGGACACATTTTAAGGACATCTGTCACGTTTTCTATGGGATAGCTATATAACAATTTGGTTCATGAAAAGCCTTCAGCTGAGGAACATTTTTGAAACCATACAAAGGAAAATTGCCTGTTCTGCATTTAAAATGAATATATTAGATTTAAAAAAAATCAGTCAATTGATCAATCAATTATGTTTAAAATACAGAATTACAGACTTTTGAAAAGAGTTGGCTGCATAGCCGTCAGCGTTTTTCTTCCCTGCGATGGCCTGGAGGACTGTCCAGGGTGTACTCTGCCCTCGCCCAGAGTCGGCTGAGATGGGCGCCAGCCTCCCCATGACCCTAATTAGGATTTAGAGGTTCAGAAAATCAATAAATGAATTACAGTGTTTCAAGATCCTTATACAGCATACAAATAGCCAGCAAGTATTTTCAGTGTATTATTGTTATTATTATTCATTCATTCATTCATTTTCTAAGCGGCCTAATCCTAAATAGGGTCGTGGGGAGGCTTGCGCTCATCTCTGACAACTCTGGGCGAGGGAAGGGTACACCATGGACAGCTCACTAGACCACCGCAGGACCAATCAAAGCATGGGGAGAACATGCAAACTCCAGAACCAAACCCAGGCCTTCTCTGTGAGCTGAACATGCTAACCACTGTGCCGCCCCATATTATTTATTCATTCATTCATTCATTCATTTTCTGAACCGCTTATTCCTAATTAGGGTCGCGGGGAGGCTGGCGCCCATC
>JAOUQZ010044933.1:0-10939 GCA_028564935.1 Neosilurus hyrtlii | reverse complement strand
GCTAGAACCCCCCCCCCCCCCCCCCCGCACACACACACACACACACACACACACACACACAAATAAGAAATAAAAATGTTTTAAAAAAATCCATTAAAAAATTGACAGATCCAAAATATGATTAAGATTGTTTTCTAAATCAAATGGAATCTTCCTCAAAATCCTGCCTCTGCTAGAAATTTCGTTTTCTATTCCTTTTCTACATAATGCAGAAAAAATTGTTAATTACCAAAAAATTATTAATTATAATTAAAAAAAAGAATTTTAAAGCATGGAGTAAAATATAGTGTATTTACTAAAATATTTCTTTTATTAATAGTGACAAAGTGAATTACTTTTTTCTTAATAACCTTTTATGAACTTTAGTGAAGGCTGTGGTCAGTCCTAAATATAGACACCTCCTTCCATTTACTTCTTTTTTTCTTTCACCTTGGGCAGTCTATTAAAAGATCTCTGCTTTATTTTGTTAAATCTTTCCTATTTTAGATATGTTGTGTGTGTGTGTGTGTGTGTGTGTGTGTGTGTGCACGTGCATGCTTTCATGGCATTCACGTTGAATCCTAATGCTGCCACTCAATAAGATTTGTCCTTCTGCCACTCACTTCCTCCTATGGTGATGTTACATGCTTATCCTCTATTGTATCTCCTTGCACCCTCAGCTGTCTAAACAATACAGTTTTGCTAGGAAAAAAACAGATTAGACAGCCTTTGTTTCTCCCACAGATTGAACATCATACATTGGTGTCCTGATTTATTACCACTTAATATATTGTTGCATGCCTAATAGTCAGTCATGTAATCAGATAGCTAACCTAGCTAGTTGAGTTTACCAAGTGTTTAAGAGATTTTCTTGATTTTCTGCATGGATGGAAACCCAGGGCAGTAAAAGCTCCATAAGCATACAGTGTATGATTATTGAGTAACGATTGCGTAGTGTACATGCTTATAGCTTAAAATCTATATGAGTACCACAGTAGGGCGAACATTAATAATAATAATAACCTGGGCACTGTAATGATAACCAAATAGACTGGTTTGTGCGATAATCACCTAGTTACGATCTTTTGGAAATCTGTTTTTAAATTGTTTATACAAATTTGTCTGTAAACTGTACCTCTGACTTGAGTGGTTCACTTCTGAGTTGGTTCACGAGATACGACATGATGTCTGGGCGGAACATTACGTCTGCAACCATTTTCAAGTCTGAAAAAACACAACACAGTAAAATCTGTTTAAGCTCTCGCTGCGTTTCGAATGTCTTCATGGCATATAAACAAAGGACCAACGCTACCAAAACGGCCAAACAATCTCACAAAACAATGCAGCATGACACGAGTCCCTAAGTACAGCCAATAGAGATGATTACACAATAGAGCGCCGATTTATACAGTTAATGTCCATGTTGATATTTTTGTACCAGCCGTTTCGATCTGTTACTCAGTGGTTAAAGTTTCACAGCAGCCATTTGCTTTGCTGAACAAACACTGTACGGATGAGCGTTGGGGAGAAACGTGTCACTGATTACTGAAGGTGATGTTTATAATTACCTGCCGGTGTAGTATTTGTCGCATTGAAAAGACATTGTAGTTGTAGTACTAGGATCTGGCCTGCAATTGGCATGTTTCTTTACTTGGGCTTTAAACACACACACACACTCACACACTCACACACACACACACACACACACACACGCACACATTCTTTCTCTCAGGAATCTAGGTTTAAGCAAGCCAGGAAATCTGGTGAAGGAGTGGTATAAGGGAGGACAGAAGAAAGGAGAGGAGTTGAGCCAGACAATCGGCCCATCTCCAGTCAGCTCCCTCCTTCTGCCAGAACAGGGTGTGTGAGTGTAATGAGACGGGGTGCAGACAGAACACGACGATTTATTTCTCGGTATCAGGGTGGGGGTGGCTTTTCCCTTCAAAAGTGTGTTAATGCTTAAGAAAAAGTGTTGATTCCCCCTGCCTCAGTAGTGCGTCTGTCTGTCTGTGCATGTGTCTGCCTGCCTGTGTGCGTGTGTGTCTGTGTGTGTGTCTCTGTCTCACACACACACAGCATTCTAAATGATAGTTAGAACTGAGGACTAGGAAGTCCTTTTTCTTAGTTGAAATGGCACACCACAACACACACACACCCACACCCACCTGCTGAGACAAACTTTCTCTTCTGTACCCCCCACCTCCATCCCACACACACCCACCTCTCTAATCATTCTCAATATAAGGGTTTCGATTTTTTTCACACCTATTGGAATTGTGTTCCCTTTTCAGTTCCTCACTGATTTCCCAGTGCTCCCCAAGCACACGTTTTACACTCCATGCTGAGGAGATGCAGATTGACATCGTGATTATGCTACACTGCTAGCTCGTGCAGGTTGTGTGGAGACGAGGACGTCTGGTTTGTTCAGCTGTTACCCCCACATTCTGATTATTGGTTCCAGATTACTAATTTCGTAATGTAGGAAAATTGGAAGGCATGTTGATCTGGTGTGCAGTGCTTAGCACTTCTGTCACCAGTTTGGTGGGGGCGTTTCTTTTTGGTGAGAGGGGTTTCCTCCGGGTTCTACGAGTTTCCTCCCACAGTCCAAAAGACATGCATATTTGGGTAATTAGCGGTTCCAAAATCACCCCTAGGTGTGAGTGTGAATGATTGTGTGTATCGGTCCTGTGATGGTCTGGTGAGCTGTTCAGGGTGCACACTGCCTTCGCCCCGAGTCGGCCGAGACCAGCTCCAACCCATAAACACCTTTATAAAGGATAAAATGTTTCAGAAAATTGATTCACTTCTTACGATAGTGGTTAGCACTTCCACCTCACAGCAAGTAGGTCTTGGGTTCGAGTCCCGGGCTCAGCGAGGACATTTCTATGTGGAGTTGGCATGTTCTCCAAGTACTTAAATGGGTTTCCTTTATGTACTCCGGTTTCCTCCCACTGTTCGAAGACATGCACATTAGGCTGATCCAAATTGCACCTAGGTGTGCATGTGAATAAAGTGGTTGTGCGTGTGTTGCCCTTCAATTGTTTGGCGAGATGATCAGGGTGTTTGTCGATTGCCGATTGTCAGCGAAATTTCTTTGATTGTGTTTTCTCTCACGTTTGATCCGTCTGATACTTTCTTATGTTCTCCATCAGTTTAAGCGTTCTCTCTTGGTTTTTCAGGTTTCAGGAGGATGTCTACTCCGTGCAGGTTCATCTGAACGACTACCTGGACATTGTGTGTCCTCATTACCCTCAGGGCACGGTGCCATCTCAGGAGGCTGAGCGCTATGTGCTGTACATGGTGGAGTTTGAGGACTTTGAGGCATGCCGGCCGCAGTCCTACGAGCAGATGCGCTGGGAGTGTGGCCAGCCGTTTGCCCTGCATGCGCCAGAGAAGTTCTCCGAGAAGTTTCAGCGGTTCACACCCTTCACCCTGGGCAAAGAGTTCCGCCCAGGCCAAAGCTACTACTACATCTGTGAGTCATAAATAACGTTGTTGTTATAATTATTTCCCCATGTGCCACTACTATATTTGTTAACACAAACTTATTTAAAACGTACAAGCCACAGAAGACGTAATGCTAAATGCTAAATCTAATATTGGACTCCGGCTCAGATTTCAGTGCAGGAACCGTTGTTTGTACCGCAGCGCATGCAGAAGTGCACATGTCAAGCGAGTGGATGACTACATCATGCAGGCCCACGCCCATGAAGGTCCACATTTAAATTTATAGTACCCCAAGCCACTAGAAAAGAATTTTGAGTGCATGAGTCAAGTCTATGTGCCCTTTTAGTCCGTCGGTAATGAATAGGTCCCCGGAGTTGTCATGCGAGTCTGCACTCTGGACTACGTGTCTTCTTGGCTGCACTGTGAGCCACATGTACTGAATAATGATGGTTAGGTTTGATTTGTTTTTGTATGCAGGCAGGTTTGAGTATAAGGTAGACTTAAAAAAAAAAAACGAAGTGGAAAAAGTGTCCATGTTTATTTCAGGTTCAGCCTTTGTTCTATAAATCACAGGAATAATTTGTCTTATGCGCCGCCCGGATGAAAGCTGGACGTCATTAATATCCACCTGCACGCTGAAGCCGTTTCACCAGAAAATGAGAGAAAGATGATTAGACCACACAAGGCTGTAATTGAAGATTGAAGGCACGGCACATTGTTTACTTGTCCAGATGGTCAAGCTTAGAATTTCTCGCTAGCTAAAAGAGAAGAAGGCAGATTATACCTTTTAGTTTCGTTCGATCACTTACCCAACTTTCATTCATTCTTCATATTTTTTCTTCTTTCGTCAGCCAAACCGCTCCACCACCATGGACAGGAGTGTCTGAAGCTCCAAGTGGACGTTATTGCCAATGATGGTGAGCATCACTGAAACCTTAATGACATGTTATGCGATGTGACGTTGTGAGGAAGAAATGTGTATTTATTCGCTCTTCAGGATCACAGGAAGCGAGAGTTGGATCGGGAAAAGGCGGGCACACTACCTCAAACCATTTACCTGCAGGTAACCTTTTATTTTAATTCTTAATCTACTTCAGCACTCACTTTTAAAGGGCTGATGTGGAATGTGTTTACTGTAATAAATAATAAAATGATCAGGATAAATCATCAGATCAAGAAAAATTCTGCGTGACCATCAACCTGGAGATCACAGGTTCGAATACAGGGAATGGACAGGAGACCATGGGAGTTACTACCTCCCAGCCAATCATGGGCGTCTGTGAGCTCATGCATGAAGGGGGCGGATATCACGTTCCCTCTGAGTGTGTTAGGTCGCCCCCGAATGCACACGACTGGCAGATCGTAAAGATGAGGGTGGAAGCATCACTTGTACTGGAGGGGGCAGGTGCTTGCTCCGGCCCCTCCCTAGTGGGTGTTGGTTGCGTGACAGGGAGGCAATACTTGACAGGTGGGAGCTGGTTAAAAATTCAGGGAAAATCAATGGAACATAAAAAAAGATATTTCTGCTCTGTGACTCTGTTTCTCTTTTGTCCTTGGGTGACCCACCGCAATCCCATTTTGACACCCCAAGTTGCCAGACACACAGCAAATTTCCAGGCAGTCAGCATGCTGGAGCCATGGATAGATTTAAACAACATTCATGAGCAGAAGTGCAGAAGAATGTGGGCAAATTCTGACAATGAGTTTAAATAAGACTGCCAAGAGCCCAGAAGGTTTTTTTTTTTTTTTTTTAAACTTTAAGCTTCAGCTAAGGTTCCACTAATGTTAACAAATTCTTCTTTACAAAATTGTAAAGTAATCTGAGCAGTCATACTTCGGGTCATATCTCTGTAGTCCATGGAGTACCAATGCAGTGAGAATTTAAGAAGCAACGCCGGTGATCCGAACTAGCGCCGGCTAAAGCAGTTATGCTAACACATGCTATCATTTAACGTTTCACTTCTCTTCACTGGTTCCGTGTCCTCAACTTAGCAACTTTCAGTGTTGTACTGTAGGTGGGACATACCCTGAACACAATCACACCCACACCCACACCTAGGGGCATTTTGGAACGGTTACTTAGACTAATGTGTATGTCTTTGTACTGTGCGAGGAAACCGGAGTAACTGGAGGAAACCCAGGCATGCACAGGGAGAACATGTAATCTCCACCTAGAAACACAGTGAAAGTCACAGATGTTCTGTATGAAATTTTAATAATGTTTTAATTAAATAAATAAGCATGAAGACGTTGATGAAGGTTGGATTGATTAAGTCAGTAATGAGTGCCAACTTTTTTCCGTCTCTGTTTTTTCTTTTTTCTCACAGACGATCCAGTCGTGCTGCCGGTTCAGAAAAATGTGCCACCCAACTGTGCAGTCAGGCCGGCGTTCCTGACCATCATTACAGCCCTGTTCCCTTTATTACTACTGCTGGTTGTGCAGTAAGAACATTTTAAAGCACTAATGTGATCCAGGAATAAGATGAAGGTGGCATGAGGTAACCAATACATACAGAAGGAATTCTCAGAAAGCCCAGCGCTGGCCACTGGGGAAAGGAGCGGAGGAGCTGACTGATGCTGTTTTGTTTATCACCATAATTGGTTTGGTTTGCTCTCCTGTTCTGAGACAGTCGGCAACAATGTGGTCAGTTTTCCTGGAAGGACGATTCCTGGAAGGGGAAATAGCCCATGCTCACTGCATTCCTATTTTTCCTCAGACAGACCTTAAGTTTGGGGGAAAGTACCCAGAGGAATAATGAACGATAAAGAACTCCAGGATTGTTCAGTGCTCAGGGTCTTATCACCAGACCAAGGCAGCATTTGTCTTAAGGACGTCCCATAATCAAATGAGCCAAAGATCACCGACACTTATCACTAAAGTGTAAAACAGTTTCGTTTTTGTTTTGTTTTTATGTTCCATGTAGCAGCAAAAAAGCACATGGCACAAGTTTTTATTACGTTACCTAATTAACTGGAAGTCACGATACACACATACACACACACACACACACACACACACACACACACACACCTTGTATGTGCCATACAAGGACACATTGTAGCACACACACAAAGACAAGCTTGTTTTTTTGTACGTTGTATTTCAAGAGTTCTTAAGTTATTCACAGTGCTGCAGAATGATACAGCTGTATATAAGGAGCAAAAGATCCAACCAGTTATTATTTGGTGAGAAGAAAAGAAGAGTAAACGAGAGAGAGAGAGAGCGAGTGAAAGAGAACGAGAGTGAATGAGTGAGAGTGAGTGAGTGCTAGAGTTGGAGCAAATTGTAAGAATTTGCTAATTAACCAAAATGGACACACTAATCTTCAGTCTGTGTTTTTAGATGAGTGGAAATGCATTTGAGGCGTAAACCACACACACACACACGCTCTTCTATGTGCTTTTTCCTCTTTATAGCTTCTAAAAGAGGATTGTACTTTGTATCTCTAAACTGTGAGAGTTTCATCTCAGTATTTGATGTTCAGTAATTACATGAACTGTTTACGATATTTATGCATTCAAAGGTTGGAATCCACGAAAAACTAATTATTTAAATACAGATATTTCCACACTATGTGCACAGATGTGTAGCATTGAACCTAAGGTGGTGGAATGGGAAGGTGCTCCTTGTGTCATCTGTCGTCATTCATTTTTCCTGCTGCTGCAGGATTCGAACCAGCAACATTTTAATCCCAAACCTGCTTCTCTAACTATCATGCCACAGCTGCCCCCCATTTTCTAGGGACAAACATCCATTCACATTCACACCCACACCTAGGGGCAATTTAGCATAGACAGTTGACCTGATGTGAATGTCTTTGGACTGTGGGAGGAAAACAGAGAACCCAGAGGAAACCCATACAATCACAGGGACTACATGTAAACTCTATACAATGCCCTCACCGGACACAAGCTTGAACCCATGACCTTCGTGATGTTAGGCAGAAGTGCTTACCACTGCATTCTTTACATATATATATATATAATATTATTTTAGATAATGAATAAATCCCTGTAAATCCAGACTTTTCAGGACACACCTATGTGTACAGTAGGGTCCAAACATCTGAAAGCACTACTGAAAAACTAATATTATCAACAGAAACTCTACTGAAAAGTAGAATGTATGAAATAGTTTCATGAACTTCTCTTCTTTTTTTTTTTTTTTGCTTTAATGATGGTGTTCACTCGAGCTGGACTGGACTCCATGAAACTTTGCAGTCCATTTTAAATAAAATCTATCAGCAGGTCGTCTGATCACACACTTCAGTAGAAGAGAGTAATCATGAGGGGCATCATTCTCAATATTACACGTTTGGTTCTGTTTACGCGGGTATCTCACAGAGCAGCGGATCCTGACCAACCGACACAGTTTAGGTTTCGTCAGAATTCATAAAAGGTTGCCAAAAATTTCACAAACAATTGTTAGGGTTATGTTCTACATTTCTTTGCGAATGTATTTTTTACTGATCACTAAACTTGTTTTCGGTTCTTTTTGAGTAGTGAACACAGTCCTGGGGGGAGGGGGGTATTGTTTTTCTTCATTTTCTTCCTATTTCCATCTCATCTGCTGCCAGACAAGGTAATTTTTCCTCAAGGGCAGCAGCACGTTTGGCTTCTTTCTGACAGAGATCCATTTTTCATACTCTGGAAGTCCATGTTTTATATCTGGGGAGGGTTTGCTCTTTAGCTCATGCCCACAAAGTGGCTCAGGAGCGATAGGAATGGGTTCCGTCCATCCGTCTGTCCATCACACTTTAGTTTCCGAACATTTACTTGCCGCGTACTGAAGCTGGAGCTTTCGAACTTAGTATGTCGCCTTACTACTATGAGTGCTAGGATGAGTTTGCGAGCGACCTTGACCTTCTTTTTAAGGTCACAGAGGCAAAAATGTATATTAGGTTCCTGGACATTTACTTTCTGCACGCTGAAGCTGGGTCTCTCAAACTTGCTTTGCTTGTTCTACATTGGCATAATATGAAATGCTCTTTTTGGCGGGAGCATCTGGACCCCTGGTGTTGCTAAATGTAGCAAAATGATGATGCAAACCCTGATTTTCATCAACTTTCGTTGGAGAAGTTGGCGAATCCAAAATTCTCTACGTTTGTCAGCATTCACTGCTCCATGAGATACAGGCTTTAAATAGGAAATAAAATATAGAGCAAACTCTTGAATGAAGTTTTCATGTAATTACTGATAATAAGATGTGTGTGTACAGTATGTGTAAATATAATATTGAATGTCAAATATTGAGATTAAACTCATAGTTAACGGTTAATATGAGCTTTATTATGTAAGAGACGACATACAGCAGAAGGGTTAATAATAATAATAATATAAACCCCGTCAGGGTGATCTGGACCCCGACTCATAACACAGGGGTTCCCAATCACCCTGGAGGTCTTACTTTCATGAAACAAAAACCCACATTATGCATCTTATTAAACTGCTACGTTCTAAAGAAATCGGCTCCATATCTATAATTAGACCCAAACCCTGGATTTAGTAAATATTTTTATTGCCTTCACACTCTATGATGACACACTCCATAGCAAAGTTCTGTTACACTTAACCATGTTTAAAAAAGAAAAAAACAAAACAAATAAAAACACATCCAGAGCACTGAATGCCATAATTGACCAATCAGAATCGAGTATTCAAATGAGCCATGTGATACAATAGCTTAAACGGGAATTGAGAGTTCAGTTCTGACCGGCTGCATGTACATCCCATCATACCGACATGATTTCCTGTGTACATCGCTCTGATCGAATCATCAAATGCTTATTATCTATGTGTTGTATATTATGTACATATAGATTCATTTATATATATATATATATATATATATATATATATATATATATATATATAAAAATATAAACATTATGTTTGGTAAATACTGTAAATGTGAAATTCTTATGTGAAATAAATATTATTTTTGGAAGATTTTGATTAATGGTATCTTTATTTAAACCAGTAAATGAGGAAATACTTGCAACTTACACACACAAACACACACACAGCAGAACCTTTCCTATTTGGTATTATACCAAATATATTGTATCATAGTTCTCACTGTGGAATGAAACACTCTCACGTGCAGTGTACAAGTTCACTTCTGTTCACGGCTGTAAAGTGAAGTCAGAATATTTATGAGGCGGTGTGTCCCCTCGTTCACTGGCTTTAACAGGGACCATCTGTTTAATGTGTGTGTTAGCGTGTATGTGGGTTGAATCTCAGGAGGTTTGTGAGTACTTGTGGAACGTTGTACTGACCTGTCAGCGCGGATCCGTTTGTCTTGAACTAAATTTCCTTTAATAACCTTCTGTACTAACTTGATTTGACACTTTTTTTTCTACTGTTCTCTCTCTCTCTTTCTCTCTCTCGTTCTGAGCTCCTGTCCTGCCTTTTCACCCCATTCCTGTTCTCTCTTTCCCTCTTCCTCACCATCCCCATTGTTCCACCCTTCCTCTTGCTCATCTCCAGAGGCGTCCAGTTTTTTCTTTTTTTTATGACTGTCTGTAAAAACAGCTGTCACGCTGTAGCTCATGTGCCTGATCCCATGTGCTTTCAAAACAATGGCCCTGTGAGTGTAAATCACACACTTCTTCACCTCTGTGACCTCGGCTGAAGGCGGCGGACAGGTTCAGAGGTGATGTGGAGCTCATCATTGGACAATCAGTCTATAAACACCGCAAGTGAGACAGAAAAGCTACCAAGAGAGAGAATTGAGGCGCCAGATGTATGTGCTGAGGGCACAGAAGGCATGCGACGGTATGTGGAAGGTCTAAGAGGTAATGAAGAAATGTACACGTGGTAGAAAAATGTGAGTATAACTGTAGGGTTTAATATCTTCAGACTGTTTTCTGTTCAGAAAGCTTATCTTATTGTTCTATTAGAATAATACAAATCTTTATCTAAACCTATCTATAAACTTTTTAAACAAAAAACTAATGTCAAGCTTTAGCTTCAGATCATTTTGCTCATTTGAATCTTTAGAAAAAAGTGAAATGATCTGCCAGGACAATAATAAAACTATAAACAGGGAAATGAGTAAAACATGTAGAAACAAGTTTAATAATCTTATACAAGAAAATACTTCATTCATCTGATTATCATTCACACTGCTGTATATTCATATTTCCACTTGCTCAAAAGGTATGTTTTGTAGTATATCCTTCAAACTGTAAACACAGTTAGATAGGCAGGCCAGTAACGTTGTGGGGATGAAGCTGGACTCTCTTTATATTCTACTGTTTTTCATATTGATAATTCAGTACATATTTTTCACTGATATATATATATATATATATATATATAATCAGTGAAAAATATGTACTGAATTATATATATTATATTATATATATATATATATATATATATATATATATGTATATGTACTGAATTATATATATATATAGATATATAGATATATATAGATATAGGGGCGGCACGGTGGCGTAGTGGTTAGCACGTCCGCCTCACAGCAAGAAGGTCCTGGGTTCGATTC